>CM035160.1:82493200-82793299 GCA_020205615.1 Panax quinquefolius | reverse complement strand
ATATATATATATATATATATATATATATATATATATAAAGCAATAAACATATATAGATGTAAAATCCGAGCTCATCGAACAAAGTCCAGGCCACAATTCATATATATATATATATATATATATATATATATATATATATATATATATATATATATATATATATAAGTAAACGCACTGACGAAGTCTAGGCTCAATCGAGGCATAACTCGATAATGTTAGTCAATATATATATAAATATATATATATATATATATATATATATATATATATATACAGACTGGAATGAAACCACGGACCGAAGTCCGGGCAAAAACAAGC
Source organism: Panax quinquefolius (assembly GCA_020205615.1). Lineage (NCBI taxonomy): Eukaryota > Viridiplantae > Streptophyta > Magnoliopsida > Apiales > Araliaceae > Panax > Panax quinquefolius. Next base: position 82,792,981 of record CM035160.1, on the reverse strand, counting down.
AACACGACTCTCAACGTGTAGAAGGGTGTGTGCAAAGATGAAGAGAAAGACTCTAAAGTGTGTGAGAAGGCTTACAGCTGACTGCTAAAAAAAGGCTTCTATATCTTTAGAGTGGGTAAACACTGGCTTTTGTGGGTAAAAAAGAGGCTATATATGAGCTCATGGGTGTTTAAAAGTGGGAAAATACACTGTATGTCGAGTGCAAAGCAAATTGTGCAGGGTTTCCCCGTCTTTTTCTCTTAGAAAATCAGCACCCCAAGCCCTCTATTTATAGGCAATATGAGCCGTAGGTGTACCTACGGCTGAGCCGCAGGTGTACCAGAGGCAACCCGGGTTGGCCCGGGTATGTCGGACCAGGTCATCTCGAAGTACGTGCACTCAGGTACTGTAATGTCCACTCAGATTTTCAGAAGCACAATCTGGGCATCCGTTTGAGGTATACAGGATCTATTTCGGACCGTTGTTGTTGAGAGTTGTACGATGGCATAGGATTAGAGTTTGTGCGAAGTCATTAAAGATGGGACAATGCCCTCCGGTCTTCAAGCTTCAACTTTCATCCGTTACCCCGCACAATAGTCACTCAGGATTGGTTAGCCTTGTGGGACATTGTTGCATAGGGACGTGACATGGCATCGCTTTGGTTAGATGACGATGTTGCCCCTTACCTGTGTTATCGCCGGGTTGGGCCTATAAAGAAGACGTTGCTCAGCTTCGCTGGGATTGGATTGCTGCAATTATTGAAGTTCCTCATTATCATCTTTGAGGTGTGCCTGTCTTCCCGATGTTATTGTTGAGTTGGTACAGTGCATCTCGTTGTGAGCGCCGAGATTAAAGCTGGTCGCATTTGAAATAAGCATTTCTGGGATTATCTCCGAAACTGCTTTCCTTGGGGTTATCACTAAGGTTGGTGGCTATTCCCATGGTTGGGACTGAGACTGGATACCTCGGGGTTATCTCTGAGATTAATCGGTCTTCTCCGCTGTGTGTTCCGGTATTGTATCTGCAGTCTTCGGGGGTTGATCTGAACTTTCGGTAGTATCCGGCATGGATTTGGATTGTCTTTCAGGGTTCTCTCTTAAAAGACGAATCTGTCCTCCTGCAATGTTAGTGACAGTGGTACAACAAAATTTTGAGTGTCTACAGATGCCCCTCTTTATCATACTCGTGCATGGCGATGCATGGGTAGGATAAAGAATCCTAGACACTTGAAACGCAACAAGATGAATGTGGTACTATGGGTAGCAAAATGATGCAAATGTATGATGCAGGTGTATGGGGTTGTAGCCCAACATCATCGCCGGGATGATTCTTTGGATCCTGTTGCTTCAACTGGGGATTGGCAATACTGACCAGATCTGATGTGTAAGCCGAATCTGTTAGGATGTTGATGTTAGAGTTATCACCAAATTCCTGTGTTCTTGATAACGATTTGATCCCGAAGAGGTACCTCTTATGTGCAAGAGATCTCTGGGGATAAAGCTTGATCTGTTTTGAGGATGTGTATAATATATTCCATCATCTATCCTCTTTGATAACATTGACCTTTTCTAGTTGGTATCGCCAGAACATGTCAAGATCCTGCTGGATTTACTGCCAACAACAAATGTTGTCAGGGATGCCTGACCTTCGTTGACGTGTGAATCAACGGCTAAAACATCCTGTGGGATATACTGTCAAGGTTGCTTGACCTTTGCTGACGTGTGAATCAATGGTTGAGACTCTGTGAGGAGATCGTCAAGGTTACTTGACCTTTGCTGACGTGTAGATCAATGGAGCATTGCGTTGTGACCCCCGCCTAGGGCCCGCTGGGGAATATGAGCAGTTGGGTATGAAGACATCGAATAGCTCTAGAGCTCTGATAGGTTTAATCGTTATCGGCTGAAATGACGTCAAGGTTGCTTGACCCTCGTTGATATGTGTCAACGGCTGAGCATGCGTTGTTACTCCCGCCGGAGATATACGTTGTAACCCGTCGAGATCTCATCGGGACTCATGAAGACGTCGCAACTATCGAGCAGATCCTCAATGCTTCGATGGGTTTACTTGCCATCGGCCGAAATAACGTCAAGGTTACTTGACCTTCGTTGATAGTCATGTCAACGAATTTACGTGTTCTAACCCCCACCGGGATTTACGTTGTAACCTTGTCGGGACCTACGTTGTAACCCGTCGAGGACTTATTTAGAATAACGACCGAGTTGGCGGCATCGGACCAGTCGAGGTATCACGGATGTGATTTGTGACAAATGAGATCATTGGTAGGGTATACCTTGTACTTAGGTGACTACTAATGAGTCTTGGACAAACTCAAAATCTCATCCGAGAGGACCAGGATTGTATGCGGTTTTGCTTTCAATCGCGTGGCATTTTTTCTTCTCGATTTGACCTTTCTAATCAGAAGAACTCCATTTCAACTCGAATCGCACCGAGCCGGAGGGTGGGGACCCACATAGGGGTGCTGCAGTGCACTCTTCGCACCCACGTGGAGCTGCTGACGGCGTGGATTATAAATCCTGCAGGCTGGTCTTCACAAGTCACTTTTAACTTGTTTTACTTAGAAAAAACCGAGAGCCATCTTCAGATCTGCTTTGAGTTCGAACAACGCTTTCGCAAATTCATCCACCGTATAAGTGTTTTACACTATCCTCAGTAACGTATGCATGTACTATTTTCCAATTTCTGTCTGTTAGATTGTGAGTTATCGCACAAAATGCATCTAAGCACATAGTAGTGATTATGTATGGACAAATGACTTGTTAAAAAATATTCAACATAGTAAATGTTAGTATTAAACCATGCTGAACATAATGATGTGAAAATTTTTAACTTTTGAGACAGTCAAATGGGCACCTTTTTCTGCTATTTTTTGTCCTATTTGAGGTCCAATGAGCAAAAGGTAGAAAGGCAAAGTACTCCTAGCATTGAGGTTGGCCTTGTGCATGATGATTTTGATTTTTAATTCATATATTATGTATATGACTTTGGGGTAGGTGTGCTATCTTGAATGGCCACCTACATGCACAATAATGCATGTGGATAGTCCTATTTTCAAAGGGGACTATGGCAAAAATTTTCCAAATGTAGGCATTGGGTAGTCATGCATTCTAACTGTATTATATGTTAAAGTAAATGCATGCATGCATATAGTCATAAAATGCATTTTAGAAAGCTCCAGGTAAGGAAATACCACACCCTTTTTGAGGTTATTTGGAGACTTGTTGTCCACATATTATGGATCCGGATCAATAGGCGGTTAGATAGGACCCGCTTAAACCGGCGTCGGCGGAGGGCTTCAAGTGCCTCATCCCGATTACGTCGAGACTGACCTCGCCGGTTGGTAGAGGCCGTGATACGTCCTGTCCAGGTAGATGTTCCAGACGTCGAGGACGAGGAGGCAGATATTCTGATTGAGGATCCCGCTCCTGCTGCACATGTCACTGTCACTGCAAGGAGCTTAGAGCATTCGGTGGCAAACCCGAGTTGCTAGGTGATTTGGGCGACATCCATCGATGTACTTGCATACTAACGAGGTATGGCGTTAGACTTTGATCTTCCTTCTTTCCTATTGATGAGGATTTAAAGGGTTTTGATGTTGATATGCATTTCATGCAGGTTCCAGGATTTACACAGCCTCGAGGGAACTAGTTTAGCATTCACTCCATGTACCAGGCGCTTCATCCTGAATATAGAGCAGTAGTGCATGAGTGGGGATTTGGGGCGTTCTTCTCCATCTTTCCCCGTCGTTGTCCCCGGGGTTACCTCAGGGCATTGTCTGAGCGATGGTTTCTGTGACGCCCCCAAAATAGGTCCATTCCATCCAACCCATCCTGAGTCGCCAAATACACGGTACAGAAATAACTACAACTTTATTAATACATTTGTCGTGCAAAATATGACAACATATATACTGTGAGTTTAAATACAATTATTGCCATCTAGACAATATCCACACGCAAATAAATCCCCATCATAATTATTGATACATTATTTTACAAAAATGGTGAGGACTACTAAACAACTCTCTATAACCATCATTCCATACCCCGACTCGTACTCGCTACATTCTCGCCTCCTGAGAAGAAAAATAGAACAAAAAGGAAAAGGGTGAGCTCAACTAGCCCAGTAAAGAATATTATGACTAAGATAATATACAACAAATTATCGTTAGTCTTCAACAGGGAAAAATCTAATAGAATACAATAGACAACCAGTTTTAAATCAATTTTTGCAGCGGAAATAATAATTCATTAGAAAAGTTAAGTAGAGAATGCAAACTACTATCTTCTATATATGAATTTAAAAGTTCATCGTCAATATTTTATCCTTGTAACATCAATCAATATATATCTGGAATAAAATATTCATCTTTTCACTACAAAGCCAAAGATATTCATCACCGGGTCATGTTCATCTAAACACTGCTCATCTTTGTACTACGGCCAAAGATATTAATTAGTAGGTCATGTTCATCTCAACACTGCTCATCTTTGCACTACGCCCAAAGATATTCATCAAGAAATCATTCATCTTTGCACTACAGTGCCAAAGATATTCAAAGAATATCATCATTTAGGACCGAGGATGATAAAAAATATTTTAAAGGAAACGAATCCAAAGAAACAAAAGAACAAATATTAAGGATTCAGATTTTAAACAATCCAAGTTCAAAAATACTTCATAAGTAATCGAGTGGAGTAAAATTCAAGAATGATCAAAACATGGATACAATCAAAGCTAGTATCCGTAATAGATATTTTGGACAAAAGAAGAAATTTCATTTTTCGTGAATAGTGGCCTTATTCGTGAATAGTGCGATACGTGAATAAAGTATCGAGAACGTGAATAGTAATCTCAGACACCAAAAGATAGAAATTTCCCAAAAAAAACATCTTCACGCTTTCGTGAATAGTACTCGAATAATAGTAACTCAATAATAGTAATCGTGAATAGAACTCATGAATAAGAATAACCCCCCGACATGAAAAAGTTCCAAATTTGATAAAAATTTCCAACCAATATTTCTAAGATAATGATATTGAAGAAATACTATCATTTTCTAATAAAATAACATCCCTTACCTTGAAAGACAAGATTTCTAGTTGAAACACCTGGATATAAAGGCTATGACTTGAACTTGCACCGTATAGCAATACTCAAAGTATACTCAAAATACTCATAAGAATACGCTTTCGATAATATAGAGAGAGAAAACTTCAGCTTTAAAAGTGATTTTCAATTCTAACCTAAGCACCCTATTTATAGAAAAATCTTAGAACACCAAAGTAGAAAATTTATTAAATATTATTATATTTTTTCCAAAACTTCATACACATGCTTTTACCATCTGAACTCAGCCCCTATCACATGTTAAATGAGGGAAACATAATGAAAAACACGTTTTTGTAAATAAAAATAATTAAAACTTTCAAAAATCAATTATTTCTAACTTCTAACTTCAATAATTCATAATAAATAGCCATTTTATCGTAAAATTCAATCTCATGAATTTTTATAGGAAATTCAATTCCTACAACTTTACAGAAAGAAAGTTTTTCCAAATTCCAAACAAAAATTGACCAAATCCATAAACAAAGCGATTTTACAAGCTATAATCAAATTTCTAATAATAATTGTGTCCACCAACACACAAAATATGTGTTAAACATTTAATGCCACAAAATACTCTTCCTCCTCATATACTCATATATCCCACATTCATTATAAAAATATATCACCGCTAATATATTATTAAAATAATATATTTAAAAGAATTATTTTATCGTAAAAGATAAAATATTAATTTTCAACAATTGTCACATTAAAATTTTCCATCTATATCCACATAAAATCAATATTTTCCTCATCATATAAATCAATAATTAATTATTCACAAATAATATTACAAAATCACAAGATCGCAACTGTGCCGCTCCTTCCAGAAAGAGGGGCTTCCAATAAGGATCTCTCCTTATCAGGCGCCGCAATTAGGTGACCAAACCTCTCCTTAGATGTAACTTTCTAGACATTGCCAATAATGTTATCCAATAATATTATTCATATAATATGAATTATTGCTCGATAATGGAAAATACCGTGTAATGACAATTTATCAAAACAACAAGAATATAAAATATCAATGCAAAAGAATTATTGAATCAATAAAATAAAATATTGAATAAGAATTACGAGTAATAATTATCGAGTAGTGCCTTCTTACGTAAGAATCAATAATTAGTGCAATACCGTGTGCTACTTTCAACAACGCCAGATTAGTGTGTTTTAACCACCGGTATTCCAACAAGATATTAATCTGTAATAACTACGCCAAGTATTTATAAACAACTTATATTTGTCGCTTTCTTCATCCAATCGCTTTCAAGCATGGGGCCCACAAAGACTCGCTACTGTCAGATTTAATATTCTCCGACAGATTTAATATTCCACGATCAAACGAATATTCCCCGACAATAATGAATATTTTATAACCACTTGCTTATTCAAAATATTTATGATTTTACCCATAACTATCCACATTAATCAAATCAACCCTTACTATTTCAAAATAATAAATAGAGGAAAATAAATTTCATTTATTAATAATTTGGGGTCTTACAACCTCCCTCCTTATCAAATTTCGTCCTCGAAATTGACGTACGACTGTGTATTTCAAAAGATGAGAATACCTTGCGCTTTCATTTCCGCTTTCCAACTCCCGTGTCATTTCCTCAATAGCATGGTTTCTCCATAAAAACTTTAACTTGTGGTATAACCTCTGCACATAGGACATGTTCTTTCCTATCCAAGATCTTGACAGTACCTCCTCGTGACGTTAAGTCTGCGCTATCGTCCGGCTTCTAACTCAATGACGTGGTTCGGTCGTCCACATATTTACGTAACATCGATACATGAAAAACGTTATGAACACGCCACATACTTGGCGGTAAAAGAGTCTATAGGCCACAGCCCTATTCGATCGAGAATTTCAAATGGATTAATAAATCAAGGTTTGAGCTTTCCTCACCTCACCGATTCTCGCTTTTAAAATAACAACTTCTTGCCTCTCCTTCTTCAAATTCATCACCCGGTGTGTAGCTTGAACATCTTTAACTTTATCGATTAAAGTTGATTATACTCAGATATCATCACGCGGGTACCTAGAGTTTTCATCTCCATCTCTATTATTTGTAAATTATACAAAATGAGTCTTTGACAATATCGCACTGCGTGCTTGTATACGATCTTCTAATCAACACGCCGCCTACCACGCTCGCTTTTTCCAGGATGGCATTGTCGTAACATGTCTTTGAAATGAGTCTCCTCTTGAGTTCTTCAAGCTCTTCCCACATTCCTTGCTCCATTCGAATTTTGTATCTCTACGAAGTCACCAAGTTAATGGAATAGCGATTCGAGAATATCCTTCAACGAATCTCCGATAATAACCAACTAAGCCTGAAAGCTACGTATTTCGATTACCGACTTAGGTTATTCTCAATCGTGACTCATATCCCAACCTTGATAAGACGCGTACAATGACACCTATCGCTTTACTATCGCATCGAATATAGTGTCCCCTATGGAGAGTCCGCTTCAGCAGCATTCCACAAAGGAAGTCACCAGATAAAGGCTCAGTACCAAATTTATAGTTGAATTTTAACTCCGAAGTTCAATAGAGCCATTCGATATGAGATTTTAGAAATAAGTTTTGTACCGAGTTCAAAGTCGATACAAAATTTAATATCAGTCTTTGGGAGTAAACCAAGAAATTCTTCAGGAAATACGTCAGGAAAAATCAATAACAACATGAATATTATTCAAATCTGACGTGTCTTTATTCAAATCCATAACATGGACTAAGAAAACTTGACATCCGTAATAAAAGAATGACTTCATGGCTTGATATGAAAATGTTTGACTACAATGGTTTGATTGCTTGAATTCAACAAAGTTGCTTAGAATATGAAAACTAACAACCTTACGAAAGTAATCAATTTTACATGATGAGTAGTTAACCTTAAAATCACATCAAAAGCAAATATCTCAATAGAAATAAGGTTAACAGTGTAATGTGATAGTGGCAACCTCGAATCAAGCAAGATTTCTAAACAACGGATGTAATGAAAGTTTCTCCTAACTGAGTCTCCATAAATAGGTCAAAGTCTAATTTCTCCGTAGTCAAGTTCAAACGTTGAGCGCAAGCAAGAGAGATAAAAGAATGGGTAGAACCCCAGATCTAGTAAGGTATAAACTTCGCAAGAATTTATAATTAACTAACCTGTGCTAACTTCGCTCGAGTTCCTCGCATTTTGACCGGCCACGACAAACGCTCTTCCGTGAACCGCCGACTTTGACTTTTCTCGAACATCCTTTTGAGTCACCATTCCCACTGGATCTGGTTTCGATACTGCATAACTCTCGGCGATATGTCCATCTTTTCCACAATTATAGCATACCTTAAACTGTTGTGGGCGCTTGATGTGATATATCCCTCTTTCCGCATTTTGTAACATACGACCGGTGGTCTTTCTCCTCCTTGGAACCAGCTTACTCATCGGCGCTAACGCCTTCACATGGTCGTTGTTGAATCTCCTCTTTTTAAAATCTCCTCCGGACTCGCTTCTTCTATTTTCATGGCCACGATTACCACCAGAGTGATTACCGCTTTGTCCGTATTCTTCTTTCTTCACCGGGTTATCGTTATTCGATGATCGCTATCTTCTTGATGATCCTCGTTATGGTCCCTCGGTTGAACGTACTTTCGTTATCTCGCTTCTAACAACCGAGCCCCTCGCTGACAACATCCGAATAGAGAGAAAATTTATGAGAAATGAGATATCGACGTATCTTTGGGTTTCAAACCTCTCGTAAACATTCGCGTCATACGCTCCTCATTCTCCACCAAATGAGGTGCAAACTGATAACTCCGAGAACTTCGCCTCGCATCGGGGGACACCGCCATGTTATTCTCGCTTCAGCCTAATAAACTCCACTTCCTTCATATGACGAATACTTTCGTGGAAGTACTTGTCATTGAACTATTCTCAAATGTCTCCCACGACATGCCGAAAAGCAAATGGATGGGTACGCTTCACGATTCCCACCAGCTTATCTCGACTCATTACTTTAACATAAAAGTAGCGAATGGAACTTTCTGTTCCTCCGCATCCCAAGACATCGAATATCTTGGTAATTTGTTTTGACCCACGCCTCCGCCTTTAATCGGATCCGCTTTCCCGCACTTCGTGTGGTCCCAACTCTTTGAATCGCTTGGTTGTGACCACCCGTGAATTGCTATCATTTCCTCCTCAGATTTTGAACACGAGTCTCCTCGTCCGATTTTGCATGAACTCGCAAAAAAGCTTCTAAACATCCCCTCGCTCATCATCTCGCTTTCGATGCTGGTGTTGTTCACAGAGGTACATTGCCACCACTGTTGCGACGCTCTCCTCGTTGGTAAGTACAGCATCTCCACTGGTCTCATTTACTCCATCATTAATATTTTTAGTCGACATTCTCAAATCATCATAAAACAAGGGTTAATTAAGGAAATCAATATATCACATAATATCCCTATATATTAACCAACTAACAAATAAGCTTAGGTAGACACACACTAGCGAAAAGATTTACTCGCCTCTCCTCCTAGTTCTATTCCCCGATCTCCGCCAGAGATCATATCCCTAAGCTCTGATACTAACTGTGACGCCCCCAAAATAAGTCCATTCCATCCAACCCATTCTGAGTCGCCAAATACATGGTACAGAAATAACTACAACTTTATTAATACATTTGTCATGCAAAATACGACAACATATATACTGTGAGTTTAAATACAATTATTGCCATCTAGACAATATCCACATGCAAATAAATCCCCATCATAATTATTGATACATTATTTTACAAAAATGGTGAGGACTACTAAACAACTCTCTCTATAACCATCATTCCATACCCCGACTAAGACTCGCTACATTTCTCGCCTCCCGAGAAGAAAAATGGAACAAAAAGAAAATGGGTGAGCTCAACTAGCCCAAGAAAGAATATTATGACTAAGATAATATACAACAAATTATCGTTAGTCTTCAACAGGAAAAATCTAATAGAATACAATAGACAACCGCTTTTAAATCAATCTTCGCAATGAAATAATAATTCATTAGAAGAGTTAAGTAGAGAATGCAAACTACTATCTTCTATATATGAATTTAAAAGTTCATCGTCGATATTTTATCCCCAGAACATCAATCAATATATATCCGAATCAAATATTCATCTTTGCATTACAGTGCCAAAGATATTCATCATTGGTCATGTTCATCTAAACACTGCTCATCTTTGTACTACGGGCCAAAGATATTAATCAATGAAGTCATGTTCATCTCAACACCTATTCATCTTTCCACTACGGCCAAAGATATTCATCAAGAAATCATTCATCTTTGCACTACAAAAGCCCAAGATATTCAATAATATCATCATTTAGGACCGAGGATGATGAAAAATATTTTAAAGGAAACAAATCCAAAGGAAACAAAAGAACAATATTAAGGATTCAGATTTTAAACAATCCAAGTTCAAAAATACTTCATAAGTAATCGTGTGGAGTAAAATTCAAGAATGATCAAAACATGGATACAATCAAATCTAGTATCCGAATAGATATTTTGGACAAAAAGAAGAAATTTCATTTTTCTATGAATAGTGTGATTCGTGAATAAGGTGAATAGTGTAAAGATCGTACGTGAATAGTAACTCGACACCAAAAGATAGAAATTTCCTAAAAACATCTTCACGCTTCGTGAATAGTACTCGTGAATAGTAACTAGTCGTGAATAGTAACTCATGAATAAGAAACCCCTTGACATGAAAAAGTTCCAAATTTGATAAAAATTTCCAACCAATATTTCAAGATAATGATATTGAAGAAATAATATCATTTTCGAATAAAATAACATCCCTTACCTTGAAAGACAAGATTTAGTCAAAAACACCTGATATAAGCTATGACTTGAACTTGCACCAGATAGCAATACTCAAAGTATACTCAAAATACTCACAAGAATACGCTCGATAATATAGAGAGAAAACTTCAGCTTTACGTTGTGATTTTCAATTCTAACCTAAGCACCATATTTATAGGAAAATGCTTAGAACACCAAAGTAGAAAATTTATTAAATATTATTATATTTTTCAAAACTTCATACGCATGCTTTTACCATCCGAACTCAAACCTCATCACATGTTAAATGAGGAAAACAAAATGAAAAACACATTTACGTAAATAAAAATAATTAAAACTTTCAAAAATCAATTATTTGAACTTCAATAATTCATAATAAATAGCCCTTTATCAGAAAAATTTGATTATCACGAGTTTTATAGGAAATTCAATTCTCTACAACTTTACGTAAGAAAGTTTTTCCAAATTCCAAACAGAAATTGACCAAAATCCATAAATCAGGCGATTTTATAAAGCTATAATCAAATTTCTACCAATAATTGTGTCCATCAACACACAAAATATGTGTTAAACATTTAATGCCACAAAATACTCTTCCTCCTCATATACTCATATATCCCACATTCATTATAAAAATATCATCGTTAATATATTATTAAAATAATATATTTAAATGAATTATTTTATTAAAAATATAAAAATATTAATTTTCAACAATTGTCACATTAAAATTTTCTCCATCTATATCCACATAAAATCAATATTTTCCTCATCATATAAATCAATAATTTATTATTCACAAATAATATTACAGAATCACAAAGATCTTGTGACCGTGTCGCTCCTCGAGAAATAGGGGGCTTTCCAATAAGGATTTCTCCTCATCAAGCGCAATTAGGTGACCAAACCTCTCCTTAGATGTAACTTTCTAGACATTGCCAATAATGTTATCCAATAATATTATTCATATAATAGGAATTATTGTCTCGATAATGGAAAATACTTGTGTAATGACAATTTATTGAAACAACAAGAATATACAATATCAATGCAAAGAATTATTGAATCAATAAAATAAAATACCTTTGAATAGTAATTACCGTAATAATTATTGAGTAGTGCCTTCTTACGTAAGAATCAATAATTGGTGCAATACTGTCACTATTGCTCAACAACGCGTATTAGTGTGTTTTAACCACCGGGTATTCCAACAAATATTAATCTGTGAATAACTTCACGCCTGTTATTTATAAATAACTTATATTTATCATTTTCTTCATCCAATTGCTTTCCATTATGGGGCCCATAAAAGATCAAGGCCATCGCATTTAATATTCCCCGACAAGATTTAATATTCCACGATTAAAAGCTAATATTCCCAAATAATAATGAATATTTTATAACCACTTGCTTATTCAAATATTTGTGTATTTTACCCATAACTATCCACATTAATCAAATCAACCCTTACTATTTCAAAATAATAAATAGAGGAAAATAAATTTCATTTATTAATAATTTGGGGTCTTACAGTTTCATCGACTCGGTCCTCCACTGCTGGATTGCGGTGATGATGACGCCTATGGATTGGCGTTTTATCACATGTATGGAGTTTGGAGGGCGATTGCCTTGCGTGGCGAATATCACCCCCATACCGTCCGATCCTTACAAGGAGTGCTTGCGGCGAGGCGCTTCTCAGCGGACTATCCGTTCACGTCCTCTGAGCGTAGATGTTATGAGCGGGCTATTGAGTGAGCCCATGCCTGATGATGTCAGGATCAGGGATTGCGTTCTGCGGTGATTGTTCCTGATGATCATTTGAGGCTGCTTCATAGCAGACAACTCTTCCACGGTATCTTTCACTTTGGTCAGCGCCACACGCGATGTGGACCGTATTGGAGAGTACGATTGGGGCTCTTACACCTTTGCCTAATTCCTCCGGGGCATGTGTATGCGCTCACAGGGTTTGACCGAGGCTTGGCTAGGATTTTACCCATTTCTGCTGGTGAGTATTTCTCTTGTCTTTTCCCATTCATAGGTTAAGAGTGTTTACTGATAGCAGATGTTTTGCCGTTGTGTTGGCAGTTTTGGGCCTATGAGAGGCTCCCATATTTACGTCATGTGAGTGTGTTAGGTTTAGATACCTATCCACGAGGACGACGATGGCACCATTCTATTTTGCCAGAGGTCCCTGTATCTGAGGGATTCACTTATTGTCGTATGCAGCTGGAGTTGCTGACGGCGGGTACCATCACATGGATTCCCTATTCAGGGGAGCATTTGACTATCGGATTTGAAGATGGACATCCCACCGGAGTCGAGTATTTGATCTCTACCAGGAGAGTTCCTCTCTTCACTGATGGGGGCTGGGAGCTCTATTTAGGAGAGCGTGCTATTAGGAGTACCATAGGGGAGATCCGTGTACCGATTTTGCCTCCTGCTAGGCGTCATTAGCTTTGATCACGATCACCACATCGATATCCCATTGTTGGGGTTGATTTTGCATTATCGAAGGCCCATGTACTGGGGAGACGTTCCAGCGTTGGTGGTTCCTCAAGACTATTGGAGTCCAGTCCCGCACCTCACAGTTTATGGGGGACATGGTTCCAGGATCTTTGGTGATAACAGATTGGGTAGCTTGTGTCCGAGCTCCGACTCATCTGACCTAGATTGATAGCTTGACCCGGCAGTTTGGATCAGGCACATGTATTTATTCTGCATTTGGGCAGAGATCCAGCAGAGGCGGAGTCATTTGTTCCTTCCAGCTCAGGTGCTCGCCCCTCAGACGATCTATTTGGTTTTGTCGGCGCAGATCCTCCTTTTTATAGGCCTGACATCCCTGTTGATAGAGATCCAATGACTCGGGAGGAGTTACATCGGTGGGCAGGATTGAGGACGTGAACATCGAGGCCCCTGGTTTTCTTCTCGATGTATATTCTCGTTATATCTTTTGATAGGCCTCTCATTAGATATTGGGTGGTGCTCCTCCTATTCTCGCTATATCTTTTTATAGGCCTCTATTAGTAGTAGTAGCTGGTTGTGCCCCATTTCACATATTTGTAGTTTGTCAGAGTGATGTATTAGATGATGATATATTTAGGAATGTATGCACCATTTTTCATTCCCTATATCATATTGCCATCCATTATTTGTTATGCATGTATCATGTTATGTATATATATGTATGTCCAGAGATATTCAGCATTGACCCCTAGATGGTCTTATGACACTGCTCGCACAGATGTCTTCTTCGACAATTAGCCGTAAATATCATACCCCACCGTCAATGGTGGCATTAGGTATGCGATCGTGGTACGATAGCATGTCACTACCAGACAAGGTGACTGTAGATCTATTGCTGCAGCATACCATGACCCTTTTGGCATTTCAGGTTCCTGCAGGATTTGTAGACGGGATGCTAGAGCATTGGCTACCTGATAGGTAGGTATTCCGTTTTGGCACCCATGAGTTGACTCCTACTCTGGAGGAGTATACACGTTTGACGATGTTGCCCTTAGACAGACCTTGCGTGCATCTAGCTTTGGGAGACATGAGTAGATGATTCATGACTCTCACAGGATTGAGACGCAGAGTAGTGCAGGATGAGCTATCATCTGGCCACGCGTCGGAGGATCATTGGCGTTTGGCCAAAGTTGATGTACTGATGCTATGTGTATTGTCATATGTATACATGCCGCGATATATGGATGAGATAGATATAGGCGTTATCATGGCCGTGAGAGCTCTCAGGGAGGGTCGTACCATTGTGCCTATGATTGTAGCAAAGACTTTCTTGGTCAAGATCCCATCATTACTTACCACAAAGCGTGTTTCTTCGGAGTTCGGTCATGCTGTATGTGTGGTTTATGTCACACTTGCGACCGGTTGGTACCCTTAGACGGCATGGGTATTGCTTCTCCCATGATGTGGCTATGTCATATTCCTTTCAGCCATCGGAGTGTACAGATGCTCAGTCCTGGTCCGTATTTTTGGCAGATATCAGGGATCCATTTAGCATATTGATGTGTTCGGGGCTTTTCTCACCATACAGCTTCATTACTCATGCTCCGGGCATGGATTTCCTCCCTCTGGCTAGCTTGAGGGGCGTGACTACTTATCACCCATTGGTCGTGATGTCGCAGTTCGACCAGTTCCAGGATTTTCATCCTTTCGATGGGACGATAGGTCAGCGTTCAGCTTCTTGATATCTCTCAGCAGAGGACCGATCCCGTGTGTATGCTTGTTGGGATCATCGCGAGATAGCTCCTTTTTCTGCCAGTCATCCCGGTTATTCTGCAGAGTATTCCATGGATGGAGACAGAGATTTTATCAGCTGCAGCAGTATCTGCAGTACTGGATATTGAGTCAGACGATGTAGAGCCCATGGAGGACATTGAGATCTACATCGAGGAGGATCCTCTTCGGATTGCCAAAGATTTTTCTTCGTGATTCTCCTAAGACTAGTACTTTTGTTATTCAAAGACTTTCGTGACAAGATTTAGAATGAGTCTTCATCTGATGACCTTTGAGAGAGACCAGATTTGATCTATAATGTCGACTGTTCTTGATGTGAGAGATGCCGCTCTATTGGAGAGAGACGAGGCATTAGATCGCAGAGATACCGCTGTTGTTGAGCTGGATGAGGCTATATCAGCCAGAGATGCAGTGATAGTTGAGCGGGATAGTGCTATATCTGCCCGCGATGTAACCGTCACAGATAGCACTGCAGTGAGGTCCCTTACTACTGGCATGATCATAGAGATGAACGCATATATTGATGATCACATGGTCACCATGCAGATGGCTATAGATCTTTTGGGTCGTGTGGATATTCTCGTACAGGAGACCACAGCTTCACCTCCGTCTTCTGAGAGGGACGCCATGTTGGGCTTGCTGGCTCGCATATACCCCGACTTGTAGATGAGCTTGTATTTACCTGCACAGACTAGCTTGGCCATTTTGTCATGTACAGTTTATATTGTATATATATCAAACAACATTATATATGACAGGGAAATATATTTTTTGATCACTTCCCTTTTAGATATGCCTTGCTATTTGCTTGATATTTTGCCTCGCTATTTCAGGGCTTGTGATCTTGATGTATTCTCGCATTCCTCCCGGGTGGATGGACATTGAGTTGTCTCTGGATAGTTCGTAATGGATCATCGATCTATGTGTATCCCTACCACCTTTGGTGTCTTGGGACTTATCTCCGAATGGAAATATGGAGGAGTGTGGCTTTTCTCTCTTAGATCGATCGTACTACGATGGTGGTCGCCAAGATTTCTATTTAGGAGAATCCTAGTTAATTCCACCTCTTATGGTTTGGTGTTGCTCTTCAAGGTATGACCACACGGCTAGATGGTCGCCAATCTCCTATTTGAGAGGAGTTCGGTAATTCCATCCCTTTGTCCAAGTCAAATGAAATGTAGTGGATTGAAAAATAATCCCAGCACCAAGTTGACAAGGGTTTGTGTTTTGGTAGGGGTGAGACCGCACCATTAATGGTCGCCACGCGCATCTCTATCAAGAGGAGATCAGTCTGCATGTAGTTCAACCTCGTGTAAAAGGTTCAACGATGTATATGGGCATTTGAATAGTGTAGGAATGTTTTTGGTTGTTTTTGTTAGGAGAAGAGGGTAGAAATGTTTTTGTTGTTTTTGTTTTATTGTGACCGCCATCATCTAAAATGGTTGCCACGCATCTCTATTGAAGAGGAGATCGTCGACGTAGTTCGCCTCTCGTATGAGAAGAAAAGCGTAATCCCACGCGGTCGTCGAAAGCGGGGAAAAGAAAGTTTAATGTTAGGTTGAGGATAAACTGCAGGTGAAAAGTTTGATCCCAGGAATGGGTAGCTAAACTGCAAACGGAAGAGGTTCAATCCACGGTGGGATGACCTAAGTCGTAGCAACACAAAGGAGAGCCAGGCTGCTGGCTTGAAATGTATGTTTCCTTGAGGGGAAAAGTGTAAGAGAGTTATAGGTGGTAAAGGGTTAAAGAACCGGAATGACTGGTGACCTGATGATTATGCATCGTGGTTTTTTTTTGAATTACTTCGTATATAATACCATTTTACGGTGTCTGAGTTGATGAGTTGTGGAAATTCATCACCGTCCATTTCTTGGAATCTGAGAGCGCCTCCTATCAATACTTCTTTGACAACAAACGGGCCTTCCCACTTAGGAGCGAATTTTCCTTTAGCTTGATCTTGGTTGCCAAGAATCTTCTTCAAAACCAAGTCATGTTGTTTAAACTGCCGTAGCCGGACTTTTTTGTTGTAGGATCTGGCGATCCTTTGCTGATATAACTACCCATGAAGATAGCCGCGGTTCGCCTTTCGTCTATTAGAGACAATTGGTGATACCTGTCTTGTACCCATTGGTCTTCATCCAGCTGAGCGTCGATCAACACTCTAAGAGATTCCATCTCAACTTCTATGGGGAGTACTGCTTCCATCCCATAGGTTAAAGCGTAGGGGGTTTCCCCAGTTGAAGTGCGTATGGAGGTTCTGTAGGCTAACAGAGTCAGAGGTAATAGGTCAGGCCAATCTTTGTGGTTGGCGGACATCTTTTGCATAATCTTCTTGATATTTTTGTTAGCCGCTTCAACAGCACCGTTCATCTTCAGATGATAGATGACAGAGTTGAGATGTTTGATGTGGAATTTACCGCATAATACCTCCATCATTTTGTTGTTGAGGTTTTTGGCATTGTCTGACACAATCACCTCTAGTTGTCTATATCGACAAATAACATTGTTTTTGATGAAAGCAATGATGACTTCTTTAGTGACCCTGGGGAAGGAGGCTGCTTCTACCCACCTGGTGAAGTAGTCGATCATGGAGAAGATAAATTCGTGACCAATTCATCGGCTTTAGGCTCAATGGGGTCCGATAACGCCCATTCCCCACATTGAGAAGGGCCAAGGCGAACTCATATTGTGGAGTTCCCGTGGGGGCGTATATAGATTCCGTGAATTTGGCACTGATAGCATCTTTTGACGTGGTCGTTGCAATCAGCTTTGAGAGATAGCCAATAATGTCCCGTTCTGAGGACTTTCTTGATAAGGAGGGAGCCACTCATGTGGGGGCCACAGACTCCACCATGGATTTCATCCATAAGCCTTTGGGCTTGGTCTTTGTCTAGACACCTGAGGAGACCTAGTCTTGCATCTCTTTTTTAGAGTGCATCTCCACTCAGATAGAACTTCATAACAAGTCGATGGATCCACCTTTTCTCAGTCAGGCTCGCCTCAGCGGGTGTAGATCCATCTCGCAAATATTCCTTGATATGCTGATACTAAGGAGGTTGGATGGCAGGTAGCTCATCCGATACTTCTCCAACATAATTCCCATAGGCTGGGGCCTTATGCAGGGAAATTGTGACGCTTGGCGAGTGTTCCTTGTCTGATATGCGAATCAAGGAGGCCAAAGTTGCTAATGCATCCGCAAAGTCATTCCTATTACGAGGAATGTGTAGAAAGAAGATATCTTTAAACTCCAAAGCCATCTTCAAAACCTGCCGATGGTAAGGCAGCAAATGTAATTCCTTGGTTTGATAGATTCCGGTGGATTGTCTGATTACCAACTCCGAATCTCCAAGGACAGTTAACCGTCTGATGCCCATTGAACGGGCAAATTTTAGCCCAATAAGACGTACCTTCATACTCACACCAGTATTGTTGGTGCCGACAAACTCAGAATTTGACAATGACGGATATCGCTCCCCCGTACGAGATACTAGAACTTCTCCAGCCCGTAACCTTCCATATTAATAAACCATCAAAATACATTTTCCATGATTGGCGCAGATCGTCATCGATGGTGTTGCATCTTTGTCATTACTCCTTCATCGGGGAAATATGTTTCCAAGGGTTTGAAATCCCACAAAGGAGCGGCGGCGGCAATCCTCTGATTCCTTGACCCTTGATGGACTTTTGAGTCACATATACGATGTCAAATTGTTGTAAGATCAACCGCCATCCGACAACCAAACAATTTAACATGGGTTTGTTGAACACGTACTTGAGAGGATCTACGTGGGATATGAGATGGGTTGTATGGCCATGAAGGTAATGCTGTAACCTCATGGAAGCCCATGCTAAAGCATAACACGCCTTTTCGATCGTGAGTGTACTTGTGTTCACTTCATCTTTGAACCTTTTGTTTGAGGTAATAGATAGCTCATTCTTGGCCTCTATCGCCTTTTCCGTCCCCAAAGATGCAAATTCATGGCGTTGTCACTTACGGATAGATACATGAATGGGAACATCATCCTCGGGTGGTACCAAGATGGGAGCTTTGATTAGTCAAGCTTGATTGTTATGAAGGCATTCTCGCACTCATCATTCCATTTCATGGAGGAATTCTTCCTTAATAGTTTGAAGATCGGCTCACAAAGTTCTTTGTGAGTTGGAGATAAACCTGCTTGATGAAGTTGATTCTTCCCAAAATCCCTTTATTTCCTTCTCTCGTCTCGAGGAGTGGGCATTTCCGTGATGGCTTGTATTTTGGCAGGATCCAGCTCTTTCCCTTTGTGGCTGACTAGAAATCCTAGCAAATTGCCTGATTTAACGCCAAAGGCGCATTTAGCTGGATTCAACTTCAAGTTATAATTACGCAACCTGTTGAATAACTTTCTAAGATGGTCTATATGGTCATCCTCCTTCCGGGATTTGACAATGATGTCATCCATATAGATCTCAATCGCTTTATGCATTAAGTCGTGGAAAAGAGCCATCATAGCTCGTTGATAGGTAGCTTCGGCATTGATGAGGCCGAATGACAACCGTCTATAACAAAAAGTTCCCCAAGGAGTGATGAAAGCAGTCTTCTCACGATCTTCCTCGGCAACCATGATCTGATGGTACCCCGTAAAGCAATCAACAAAGGAGTACATGTCGTATTACGCAGTATTGTCAATGAGAATGTGGATAAATGGCACGGGAAAGCTGTCTTTTAAGCAAGCTTTATTCAAGTCCCGGTAATCCACGTAAACTCGCACCTTCCCTCCAAGTTTAGGTACGGGCACGATGTTGGATATCCATTCAGGATATGTAGACACCATGATGATGCCAGTTTGAAATTGTTTCACAATTTCTTCTTTCACCTTTAAACTCCACTCAGGTTTCAATCGCCTGAGCTTTTGCTTGACTGGCTTAAATCCCTCTTTAATGGGAAGGCGATGAAGAACAATGTCAGTGGACAAACCCACCATGTCTTCATGAGACCATGCAAGCACATCCTGGAATTGGGTTAATAGCGTAACCATATCGTTCCGTTGGTTTGGGGTAAGGTCTGAACCAATTTGGATAAACTTAGGGCTTTCTAAGGTTCCGAGATTGAAAGAAGTGGTTTGATCAAGGTTGGTTTTGGGTTTGTCTTTGACCCATTCTTGAATTTCTGAAGGCACCTTAATGTCATCCTGTATATCCATCAAGGCCGAATTCATCTCTACATCAAAGGTACAATCCTTGTGTAGGAGAGGCATCGTATCCGCAAGTACAGGCACATCTAAATTTAGAGTCCTGAAACAAAATATGTGTTCACTTAGTATATATGAAATGCGTTGATCATACACAGTGTTAGCATGTACTGGAAAAATAAACTGCTAATACTATACAGAAAAGTAAGCAGTTATTATATCTACAGGGCAGAAAGAGTTCTACCCGTTTTACCCTCGTCGACCAAAGCAAGGAATGATGTCCAAATTGGCAAGGGTAAAGTCTGGGTGGACCGCAGTGATGGAGGGATTGCCATCATCTTCCCTATCCCGAATGATGGCCATTACGTCAGGGAAATCATCGTCTGGGGTGTATCTGTTGGTATGTTCATCATGAACGATGATGAACATACCGGACATCATCCGTATGACGTCTTGCTTGATTCTTCATTCCTCTTCTTCCACTGGGGTATTTGGAACAAAGATTTCTTTCTCCTTCACCATGAATTCTTGGGACATAATATAGCCATTACATCATCGGCACCTTTACGGGAGGTTATGCGGACTCGGAGTTTGAAGGCGAAACTAAACGCCACGTGGTTGAAGTCAAGGAATCACCGATGCTTATGAGGATTCTGTGACTAGAGTCGGCGAATAGCCTAGTCCAAATTGCTCCACTTTGCTTGGTTAAGTGAATAGGGTATTTGATACCCCGCAATCTCTTTACCCAACCCTTGTCCCGCTTATGACCCAACGACATCATTTCTTGAGTAAATGACATTACCTCGATAGAAATTTTGGGTTTGGGCAATGGTGCTCCAATAGCATGGTATTGGGTGTTGCTTATTTCCAAAGCATGAAAACTGACTGGTTCCACATCCTCATTGGCATTGATGAACGGTACGTCCCCATGCTGAGGAATCTCCAGTTCAGTGTTGAATGTGACCAGGCTATTGTTGATGATGTATTTCAACTGTTGGTGAATAGTGGAGGGGACTGCCCCAGCCATATGAATCCATGATCGTCCCAGGAGCAGGTTGTATCCCGAATATATCTTGAGCACATGGAAAGATACACATAATGTGTGAGGACCAATTTTGATTGGCAGCTCAATTACTCTGATCGAATTTCGGCGGGCTCCATCAAAAGCTTTGATGATAGTATGGCTACTCCGAATTCGGTTGAGATTGATGTTCATCTTTACCAAGGTAGCATATGGGCAGATATTCAGAGAGGAACCTCCTTCTATTAAGACTCCTGCTACCATATATCCGGAGGACAAGACCGCAATGTGTAACGGTTTGTAATGACCGGTCCCTTTGGGCGGTATGTCATCATCAGTAAAGGATATCACATTGTTGTTGAAAATGTGATCAACTATATTTTGAAATTTTTTCGTATCCACTGATGTCAGGAGATAGGCTTCTTCCAAAACCTTTAACAAGACCTTCCAGTGATTCTTGGAAGTTAGGACCAAGTCCAAAATTGATATTTGTTGTGGAGCTTCTTTCAAGCTTAAAACCACCGCAGTTTCGTTATGACCCACAGCGCAAAGGAATTTCTCAATCTTCTCCATGGGTATTTTCCCCTTCAATTTGGTGGTAGACTTCATCACCCGATGGGGGAGATACAACGGGTTTTCCTTTGACACTGTAGCAGTTGTATGTGAGGTGGATCTTTCACCCTCTCCATAATTCCATGGAACTTTGCGCAAGCTAACAATAGGATATTGTGCTCTACACAGCAAGTTGATTGGCTCGGGAGCGGCCACTTTTAAAGGATTGTTTCCTCCTTTGAGTTGAATTGTTGGCGTTGTGAGTAAGGCATTAATCCCATCATCTTCAGTGGATATGACTACTACCACACTTTTCCACTTAGTAGGGCCTGCATTCTCACTTGCACATAACACAGTGTCGTTATCTGTCAAGCGCAGTACACCACTGTCGATTTGATTTTGAATAAGGTGGCAGAGTGCCAAGCATTCTTTTGTGCTGTGACCACAAGACTAGGAGTGGTATTGACATACTCCATCAGAGTTGTACCATCCCGAACGGGGGTTGATTGGCGGTAGAAGTGAACTGATCCTTCCTTCATTGATTAACATATGAAGAATTTCCTCCATAGGTTGGCCCAGATAGGTGAATTCCCTTTTGTTGGCGAAATCCCGACGGGCTTTGGCATTTGCTATCTTCGTCACTTTGTCTTCCAGTATTTCATTTTCCGAAGGTGACGAGGGAATATTCATGACAATGGGTAGGAGACTGGCGTGCTCTTGGCTGATTAACTGACGAGTAACTTGATGCTGATAAGTCACCAGTTCCGCCAATTGTTCAATTTGTTTGCAGAGAGCTTTCATCTTTCGTTCCATTGCGAACTGGAACTTAGCATAATCTCATCTATCATCACCATCTTTGATGGTTTGGGAAGAATCACAGCTGAAGTTGGAACTCTATCCACTGCTCCAATTAATCATGTTGACCTCTTCTTCTTTGTGTTGAGGAAGAGGGTTGTCTTGAACATGAGGCTGATCGGGTTTGGTGACTGCGATCTCCCCATTGTCTATTAGGTCCTGGATCTTGTGCTTCAAGGCCCAGTAATCCTGAGTATCATGTCCAGGTGCCTCGGCATGATAAGCACATTTCCTGGCAGCATTGAAACCCCGTCCATTAGGGCTGGCTGGTGGAAGAAGATGCGTGATTTTCTTCTGTGTTGTCAGAAGATGAAGAATGTTCTCGAGGGTATCCCCTAAGGGTGTAAACACTCGAGGGCGTTTGACTTCTCCACCTTTTGGGATTGGAGGGTTTGCAGACTGTACTGGAGGGTTTGCAGACTGTGCTGGATCTTGTTTTGATTGCCTTTTTGCCCTTATAGTATCAGGGAAACATCTTCCTCTTTCCTTTTATGGACCCTCCGGGGGTTGTTCCTATAATTTCCAGATTGGATGTGATCAGCAACAACTTTGAGTGCGGCTAGGTCTTGAATCTTTCCTGACTTCAACCCCATTTTAGCCATCTCCCCATGCTTGACCATTTCAGAAAATGGTTTACGGATGCCTGCATAAAAACTCTCACATAGAAGGGAGCTTCTTGATGTCTATGAAAGTCACGACCATTTCGATTCTCGCCATAGAAGGACTAACTTGGGCGTACCAGCATCTCCACCTTTGAGCACACTCTCTAAAAAGACTCGTTAGATTGTTTCTTGATCTTGGTAATTTGATACCAATCAAGAGCCATCCGAGTTTGAAAATCAGATTGAGTGAGGAAGGCATGTGCTAGCTCTTCCTAACTATGGATCTTGGAGTTGTCTAATCTTGTGTACCACGAACGGGCTTCTCCAGTTAGACTCTTTTGGAATAATTACATTCTGAGCTTCTCATCCTCTGCATAGGATCCAAGTTCTCCAATAAATACTTTTAGTTGTATGTAAGGATCCCCTAACCCGTCATATTTTTCAAAGTCAGGAGTTTTAAATTTTTCTGGATAGTGAATACCAGGAAAAATACATAGATCAACATATGAAACACTCCCATGTGTTCCAATTCCTTTAATAGTGCGAAGGGTCTCTTCCATTTGGAGGATTTTCTTTTTGATGTCGCCAGTGTCTAGACCTCCAGTGGGATGGGCGGCATCAAGAGTTTTGTTGGTTGTATCCAACTGTGGCTCAAATATGGTAATGACCGTCTCCCCCTCAGTGTGAGGATTCAAAGATGTACGGTATTATTTTCAACCTCCTGTAGATCGGTGTAATTCTTTGAGTAGAATGTACCAAATCAGAATTTATTTACTTAATCTATCGAATTCTTTGCGAGAAATTGGATTAAGTTCAGTCTGGTCGGATGATGACATGATTGACTATAGGCCTGTTGCCTTTTTGGACTTTGACCGGGTGGTAGGTCCGATTGATTCCCTGCGAAAGACTTGCATAGTTTAGTCTTTAGGGAATGTTTGACATAACATGTTATGTGATGTATCCATTTTAGGAATTTTTATCCTACACAACGGTGTCACTGCTTTATAGCATGTTAATATGTATGTACACATTTCTTCATATTTTCACTACATGGTGATAGATATGGAATGAAATTACAAGTAATTGTGTTTTACAAGTAATTGAAATGAGAGCATGAAGAGACTTTCCTTCGTTTTGGGTTTATCAGAGGCTGACCTATCTTAGGTTACTCTCGCGACTTTTTTGGCATGAAGGTTCCCAAATCATCGCAATCTACTTGGCGGGAAGTTAATCCGGTCTTTCAACTGGAGCGAATTTGGGTGGTGCCTTTCCTGAGCCTCGGAGAATTAGTCTTCTCACGAGTCCAGTAATCAAACACCGACGGGATAGCCTCCTGGTGGAGGGACCACTCAACATGCATTCACATACATCGCGTCTCACCGTATGAAAATGATGACATGTGTGAAGCACTAATATCATAAAGCAGTTTATAGTGCGAAGCACTAAGTAAGGAAATGCATTTGTACACATTCATCAAAATGTAAATGCAACATCCACACACAAGCAGATAACAGTTCTGAAAAGATTGTGATAGCAGCTTAAGTCCTCTTATCGATCTCCCCATCAGAGTCGCCATTTGTCGACGTCGGGATTTTTGGATGTCCCTTTCCGTTACTTATTCTTTGGTGTTCTCATTTTAGGTGAGATTTGTTTGAAAAAACAAGTGAAAAAGGTCCGACATATATGATGTCGACGATGGGACTATTAAGAGTCGCCAGTTGGTTTTTTTAAATGGTTGTACCAACACAACCGATAAAAGGTTTGCACATCGACCCAAAGATGTGACACCGATATAAGGGTCAAATAAACCGAGATTCGCTTTAGGGTCCGGGACTTGGTTATGCAAGGGAAGGTGTTAGGCACCCCGACATTCGTGTTACCACTACGTGACCGCCTCTTTTCAAGAAACTATTATCCGAGTGTGTGTGTGTGTGTGGGTCAATGTGTCTTTATACATGGAAGTTGTGCGAGGCCTCGTCGAACCTATATACACAGGGTTTGAATTTATGTAAAAATTCAGTTTTTAGTAAGATATGGCAGTGATGTTTTATAAAAGAGGTTTTTCAAACCCTGATGCTCAATAGGAATTGAGACCTTTTACACTCCTATTTTTATTAAGTGTACGGCTTGGTTGATAATATACAAAAATAATGCCGACTTCCTCGTGGGTATGAAAACCATCTGAGGAAATTCGAACATCGCAGAATAATTTACAAGTCGCCATAAATTTAAAATGTCCATTACGGGAACCGAATTTAGATCCGATGGGATGAATCTGTGATCACATGATTCCTAGGCTCACAAGATACTGCAGTTTATATGAAAGCAGTAAGCAGGTATATGTATATATAAAAGCTCAAATATATATATACGCATGGATCACCAACCACGAAGCACCTCCATGGGGATCAAAATATAAATAGAGTCAAGAAGCGATTAAAATCGCCACGGCAAGTAAACTCACAAGCGGGACGAAATGTAAAGAAAGTCAGTAAAAGCGATCAACCACCACGTAAGTAAACTCTGTGTGGGACAATATATATATATATATATATATATATATATATATATATATAAATTAATAAACGCACCTGATGTAAAATCTGTGCTCATCGAACAAAGTTCGACCACAATTCATATATATAAGTATATATATATAAAAAGCGAGTAAACGCACTGCATCAAAATTCAGGCTCATCGAACAAAGTCCCACCACGCCATATATATATATATATATATATATATATATATATATATATATATATATATATATGCGAGTAAACGCACTGCAATCAAGTCTAGACTCATCGAACAAATTTCGACACATTTAATATATATAAATTTAAATATATATATAATATTAAAGCAAGTAAACGCCTGCATCAAGTTCAGGCTCAATCGAGGCATAACTCGATAATGTTAGTCAATATATATATATATATATATATATATATATAAATATATATATATATATATATACAGATCGAATGAAACCACTGATCAAGTCCCGTAAAAAAGCAAGCAACACGACTCTCAACGTGTAGAAAGGTGTGTGCAAAGATGAAGAGAAAGACTCTAAAGTGTGTGAGAAGGCTTACAGCTGACTGCTAAAAAAGGCTTCTATATCTTTAGAGTGGGTAAACACTGGCTTTTGTGGGTACAAATGAGGCTATATATGAGCTCACCAGTGTTTAAAAGTGGGAATATACATTGTATTTCGAGTGCAGAGCAAATTCTGCAGGGTTTCCCCGTCTTTTTCTCTTAAAAATTAGCACCCCAAGCCCTCTATTTATAGGCAATATGAGCCGTAGGTGTACCTGTGGCTCAGCCGCAGGTGTACAAGAGGCAACCCGGGTTGGCCCGGGTTTGTCGGGTCAGGTCGTCTCAAAGTACGTGCACTCAGGCACTGTAATGTCCACTCGAATTTTCAGAAGTGCAATTCGGGCATCCGTTTGAGGTATACAGGACCTATTTCGGACCGCCGTTGTCGATAGTTGTACGATAACA
Organism: Panax quinquefolius; assembly: GCA_020205615.1. Taxonomy (NCBI): domain Eukaryota; kingdom Viridiplantae; phylum Streptophyta; class Magnoliopsida; order Apiales; family Araliaceae; genus Panax; species Panax quinquefolius. The sequence continues at coordinate 82,766,058 of CM035160.1, read as the reverse complement.
TGGGATTAGAGTTTGTGCGAAGTCATTGAAGATGGGACGATGGCCTCCGGTCTTCAAGCTTCAACTTTCATCCGTTACCCCGCAGAATAGTCACTCGGGATTGGTTAGCCTTGTGGGACATTGTTGCGTAGAGACATGACATGGCATCGCTTAGGTCATATGACGATGTTGCCCCTTACTGGTGTTATCGCCGGGTTGGGCCGATAAAGCAGACGTTGCTCAACTTCGCTGGGATTGGACTACTGCAATTGTTGAGGTGTGCTTGTCTTCCCGATGTTATTGCCGGGTTGGTACAGTGCATCTCGTTGTGAGCATCGAGATTGAAGCTGGTCGCATTTGAAACAAGCATTTCGGGGTTATCTCTCAAACCGCTTTCCTTGGGGTTATCACCAAGGTTGGTGGCTATTCCTATGGTTTGGGGCGAGATCGGATACCTCGGGGTTATCTCCGAGATTAATCCGGTCTTCTCCGGTTGTGTGTTCCGTAATGTATCCATAGGCCTCGAGGTTACATCCGAGGTTGATTTGTTACTCCCGATTGCGATCCGGGGTTGATGCTAAACTTTCAATGAGTATCCGCATGGATTTGGATTGTCTTTCGTGGTTCTTTTTAAAAGACGAATCATCCTCCCGTAATGTTAGTGAGCGGTGGTATGCAGAAAAAATTTCGAAAGTGTCTACATCAAGATCAACCTAATGATTTGATCTTTCTATATATACATTCATTTTCAGAATGATACACGTTAATAGCTTAGATCAACCTAACATATTTGATATATCACTAAGTCCTTGTACATATATTCGTTGAAGGACTTTATAAATAATCATGAGCATATACATTAAAACATCAAATCATAATATGCATTCTCCCAACAATCTCCCCCTATTTGATGTTGACATAACCAAGGAGATTTGTTGTCATGATTATTAGTTTCTAGATGAATTTGCAAGAAATTTAAACATGACTTAGTATTTCAATGAGCAGCTAAAATTTCTAGAGAATAAGCATGAATTTATTGATGATTGAAGAGTATTACAATTTAGCTTTACATCAATAAGAATTTAAACTTTTACTTATCTCTATTTCTTTGATCTTTTGCGTGGAGGATTGGCATACTCCTCAGCCCTTCTTTTCCTGCTAGCTTCATCCCTTCTGGCTAACTCTTCCAGCTCACTTGGGCTTATCCTTCGGTTGTGATCATGCCTATTCATGAATGTAGGATCTCCAATTGGCATTCTTAGGCCTGTGGTGGTCACATTTTGTGAGCTGGTAGCTGGCCCTTGACTCCTTATTGGCTGAGCCATCAAGACTTCCTGCTGATCAGATCGTTGAGTCTGATTACTTGATCGTGGAGTCTGTTGGTGGAGTTATCTTGCAGGAGGGCTTCTTGACGCTTGAGTGTGAAATTGTCCTCTGCCTCTTCCCTGGCTTTCTTGACCTCCTCTGCCTATGCCCTGGCCTCCTTGAGCTCCTTTCCCTTTATTCTCCCCCTTTATGTCAGCATCAAGGGTTTGAATGTCTACAGAAAGTCGATTTACTCCTTGTACAAGCTCATTTAGTTGGCTTTGTGTTTGAGCAATGTCCTCTCAACTATCCTTGATCAGGGCTTCAGATCTAGCTTCTTTGTTTCAGAGGGCAATGAGAACAATGTCAGTTTGTTGTTCCTGGTTTACATAGACTTTCTGAAATTCTTTGATTGACGCTTTCAAGTTGATGATGTTCTCCAGCATAAGGTTATTCCGGGCTTCTTGAGATTTCTGCATTTCAAGAACAACCTCTTTTTGTTTGGTGGCTATCCGGAAGTGAATCTCATCTCTGTCCTTCATGCTTTGAAGAATTTCCTTGATAATTTCCCTCAGCTTCTTTGTAAGCTCAGCGTTCATAGTGCCGGGGAGATTATTTGCAGCAGTGATCATTTGATTCAGCCGGAGATGAATAAGGTCTGAGTAAGTTTCTAGACTTTCATCTATGTTCTTGACCATGTTCTTGGATACTTCTTTCAAGTCATCTTTCGTGGGCAGATTTATAAGTGGATCACTGGGTTGAGGATTATTGAATGGAGGGGATGTTTTCTGGGATTGATTTTGCAGGGAGTAGAGAGCAAGATCAATGCTAAAATATTCATTGGAGGAGGAGGATGGAATATCTGAAGGAGGGGCCTGGGTTTGGATGTTTGAGTTTGGTGACTCTACGATTTGAGGTGGAGACTCTGCAACGAGGCTAGAGTCAATGATCGTAGAGTTAATAGTTTGTGGGAGCATTATGAAGTTGGATCATTTTGGTTCCTCGCCATGAAATTTTGGGATTCTGCAACTAGAAATTGATTTAGTGGATGAAGTATCACTTCCAACCATCGTGGGAATTCATAAAATTGGCTAAATGAGGATGATGGAAAGTGATTTACTTTGAAGAGGGTTGGTATAGACAGTACCTCAGGTTCATACTTTGAGGAAGAGTTATTTTTGAGTAACTTCTTGGCAAAGTTGAATCTTCCTGGGAATCCATTGGCTAGTACTGAGATGGCCGGATACTCTTTGAAGCTCCAGAACATGTGGTTCCAAGAGTTTAGGATTTGGGCTTGATGATATGGCATCATGGGTAGGTAAGAGAACATCTGATTGTAGAGATAGCTTCTATACTCATCTTTGCCCACACCAGTGATCTCAAGGTCATCATCATCTTCTTCCCCTTCTCTGTTCTCGTTGGAGGATTCCATTATCTCAATGGCCTCTTGATGTTCTTGCACTGATTCTTCTTCATTTCAGGCATAGACCTCTTCTTCTGCCATGGAGATATCATAAGGCTCCCCCTCAACTTGATCATCTTCTTGTAAGCTCAAAAACTCCCCCTCAGCTGGTGTATTCTCTATCATGAGAACTTCAAGGATCTCCCCCTCAGCTAGAGCATTGTCCTCTTGGCTTGCTCTTGACAGTTCCTTTCTGGCAACCATATTCTTATCTTCCTTCTTGAGCACTTTTTCATTTTCAAGGATGTATTTCTTGACCATCTTTCTTCTTGATTTTCTAGGTCGTGCCCACGCCCTCGTGACTTTCTTGAACTTCGGTTTTGTCTCGCTGATTAGCCAAAATACTTGATGCGCCTACTTCCTTTCCGATATAAAGTTGGTCTAGTCTCTACGATCGGTAGAGACTCTACGATTGAGGAAATGGATGGCTTTTTGGGTTTGTGGCTGATTTTATTCTTCTTCAGCAGCTGAGATGTGGTGGCTCTATCTTCTTCAGCCTCAGCCTGTTGTTGCTTCTTTCTCAGAATCCTTAGAGTCTCAATGTCAGAGGACTCTACTGGTTTATCAGTTGTGGATCCCTGTGGTTTTTCTTCTATCCTTGCCTTAAGCTTCCTCTTGCCCTTGCTTTTTCTAACAAGGACAGAGGGCTCTGCTTTGTTTGTTTCTTTTTCTTCTTCGATATCCTAGACAACAGACATATTTCCTGGAAGGCCTGAATCCTTCAGATCACCATTTCTTCCACTGGACTCGGTCATCATGCGAACATACTCAGCTGGGTTCCTCTTCCAATTTTCGAACAGTTTTTGGGTCATTCGTCTGTTTGGATTGATAGCTTCTCCTTATTCGTCCCCAATTTTGTCACCCAGAGCAGACTGTAGAATGATACTTATGAATCGCCCGTATAGCATCTTTTGAGGGCTTTTTGACGTCTTTGAGTTGGTAATCCATTTTCCAATCCATTCAAGCAATAGGGCTCCATAGTTGAGTTGTATTCCATAACACATGGAAGTCATGAGCTTGAGTTGTACTTCATTCACAGAGTCATGACCTGAGCTCTTGCAGCATATACATTTCCCAACAATATCAGCTAGAAATTCATACCTCTGTGGAAACTCCTTCTTCTTGTATCCTTTCACAGAGGGGAGTTTCTTGTGATGCATTCTTTTAAGTCCCTCTTGGAAGTCTACGCTATCTATGACTGGATACCTATAACAACCGAGAAATTCGGATCCTTTGTAAAATATTTGAAAGAATTAAATAATAAATAAAATAATATTATTTATTATTATGTGTTAATAAGATGTATGTCCTTCTATAACCTAGAAACGCCGGAATATCATAGTATTTGAACCACGTGAATGAATTAAAGTGTTTGAATTTCCAAGACAAAAATAAATATTTTCCAAGAAAGTTACGAAAAACACTATTCACCGTTTATCGCTCGGGAATTATTTTTGAACTTCTAAGAAATACGTAACGTTAGAATATCGAAGCGAGAAGGATTATGTAATAATAATCTAAGTATGAAAAGCGCAATAATTTGCATGAGGACTTAAATTGTGAATGTAGGTATTAAAATCTAATGAAATGGAATGGTGGATATTGTATAAGATCAAGTCCAATATGAATAAGATGTAAACCTATGTGGGATTTATTATCAGGCCCAAGTAGTTAGTTAATGAAGCCCAAATTAATTAATGCAAGCCCAATAAAGAAATTAGCTAGATTAATTAGCAAGCCCATTAAATTGGACATGATCCATGGGGCAATCCAAGTGTAAGTGGGTAGACTTGATGGGCAAACATCTTGTCTGATGACCAAGTAGTGTGATGACCAAGTGTTGTGATGATCAAGTGTTGTGATGGCCAAATAATAGAAGTGGCTAGCAAGAATACTTAGACTTGAAGTTATGAATAGTAAGGAGGTGGGATGCCTTAAAGACCCTTCTACCCTCACTTTAGGAAGTCTATAAATAGAAAGCTCTCAATTCATTTGATTGCTTGCTCAAATTCCTTTCAACTTTCTCTTACAAAGTAACTTAAGTGGTAGAGAGAATAAGTTATATAAGTACTTATAAGTCATCTCAACTTTTGCTAGATTTTCCAAAGTGAAGTGAAGTAATAGTCTTCAAAGGGTAAGACTCATATCTATTATCTTTATCTCTTCTATTATAGGATTGATAGAGAAGTGGGATGGTTTATTGATATCATGTCATAAGTCATTGATGAATGAACTTAAGCCGAATAAGTTGAATAAGCAGCTTGAACCTAAATAAGTTGATGAGCTCATGAAGAATTTGCCATTTGTTGTCATAAGCATGAGAATTTGTAGTTAATAAGTTAAATAAGTCATTGACTTATGAGAATAAGTCAAAACCTACTTTGATAATAAGTTGGTGTAATAAGTAACTTGAAATGTCTATATGTTGATTAAAATCCACCTAGAATGATTAGTAATGAGGTTTCGCCGGAATTTACACGATTGGACGATAATCGTTGAATTCATGAAATTCTCAGAATGGAAGTCGTATTTTGTGTTTGAAGTCGTAAACATTGGTTTTCGATGGAGACAAGTCATATTTGGCATTATAGAGTTGCGGACTCAAAAATGGCCGGATTCCGACTTAGAACGAAGAAACGAGCGTTGAACATTCACGAACATTTATCATTTTTGTTAAAATGGACTAATGGGTGAAATTTTAGCTAACGTAGTAAAATAGATAAAATTCTTGCGTGAACGCATAGAGTACGTAATTTGTGACCCGTAGGCTCTTGAACTAATCAATTCGGACTTATAACGAAGAAGTTACGAGTCCGGGAATCTCAACTTTTGAAAAATCTGTCCAAGTTTTCTGGTGCACAGAAGTCAGAAATGGGCTGCCAAAATTCAAAGGCCAATAAGCCCGCACCGCAGCTCCAAAATGGCCCTCATCCCCTGCAAACTCTCGTCGCAGCGCGACATATAACACAGAGACTCGCTCCACAACGCCGAGTCCGAATTTTTGAACATTAAGTGTGACGGCCTGCAACGCAAGACACAAAGTAATAATTAATCGTACATTTACCAACTTTCATAACCTAGATAATAAAGGATGTTTACAAATTGAACATGAAGAGTAATTGATAATCAATTAAATAAATATCTTAATGAAACATTGTTAAGACATATTAAGCCTTAAGTATGAACACTTAGAGTTAAGTTAAGTCAATTATATATGAACGTAAGAATAATGTAATGGAAAGCCGGAACCTATAATAATAAATCTAATACATATTTAGATTGAGAAGAAGGGTAAGATTCTTTAGGAACCATGTGTGATCATTTGTAAACCTAATGTTCTATGTTATGTTATCATCTAATGTAGAGACCTTAAAGACGTAAAGTGCACGTGTTATATCTATAAGCAGACGCTAAAGGCAAGTACTCTAACCCTTGTTCCAGTTCGATCTGGACAAGTCTTTGTGATTCATGTATTCTTCGCATGAGTTAGTATCTGAGGAAGTCAAAGCCAATCCTTTCGGCTAGACGTATGCTATGTTATTCTATCAAGTGTTGATAAGGATTTACCAAACTAATATTGTTGTGGTTTTCAAAAGTAGACTGAATATGCTAAACTGTTTTGTCGTCAAACGACAGGCACGTGAGGTTGCCACAACTTAAACGTATACACGTTTAATGAATGTAGTGTTGATCAACATAGAGTACTATAGGCTGATCACCTAGATGTGCTCGTAAGCTATGTCCGAACTTACGGACTTCGTGTCGGGATGTCCTTTTCAAAGTACTTATGAAATGCTTACGGTCTTGAACCGGAATTGATGTTTTACTGAATATTGTTGTTGTAAAACGTTTTGAATGAAAAGAAGTGCTATTTTGAATTATCGATAGTACTTCGTAACTATTGTTCAGTTATTGAAGATATACGATTCCTATGTTTCAAGCATGCTATTTTCCTAGAATTGTTGTACTTGCTGAGCTAGTTAGGCTCATTCTTGCTTGAACCATATGAATGCAGCTAAGACCAAACGGACCGATGGATCCGGCAAGGATAAAGGGAAGGCAAAGGCGAACCCGTAGATTGCATATGTAATAGTATAGGTTTTGTAAGGAATAATATTGATATTATGACAAAGACAATGTATTGGTTGTAAAGAACCTGGGGAATGTAAATATTCTTTTGATATATATATATATAAGACATATCCGTTCTTTTGAGGCATTTCAATTGAATGTTTATGTGAATCAGAAGACCGTAGTAAGCACCATCTGCTTCGGATTGGAAGATACCCGGATTTGGGGTCACAGGATGGTATCAAAGTATTAGGTTATAAAACTTAAGGGGGGGAAATAAAACCTTAAGTCATAACCTTAAGAAAAGTCAAAGATTAAAAGATGGAAGTTAACCTTATAAAAATGCATTATATATGTTATGTGTTTTTATTATTCTACTAATGTGTACTAATCCAACTTTTGTGTTGTTGTAGATGTCAGGAGAAAATAGAGACGTACAGGTACTCAGTGAAGAATCGGTTAATCAGGTAGAGATTATACCAAGTCCCATAGCGACAGATCCCGAGATTGTGGTGGTTGAGTCCGGAGACTCGTAAAAGTTTAGATCTCATGTCGAGATTTGATGGCATGATAGAAGAAGAAGTGGAAGCGTGTCCTTCAACCCAAAGAGCTATAGCAATGAGATGGCTCCTGGGAGTCAATGATGTCATTATTCATGTCGGTGATAGATAGAAACATCCACTACTACCAGGGAGGTTAAGGAGTCAAGGTAGAGCTCCAAGTCATATAGAGGATAAGATGGACGTCGAGTCCATGTGGGAGCAGGAACATGATGAAAGGGTTTTGGCCAAGGACAAGGTCCATGGGTTGAAACAGGAGGTCTTTGAGCTCAGGGAGGAGCTAAAGACCAAGAAGCAGAAGATAGGGAGAATGTCCTATATCCATAGGAATTCTCATGAGGATTTCCAGTTGCAGGTAGCTGGTTACCCCATAGAGACAGGGCAGACACGACATACTATCAGCCGTGATATTATTGCCGGTCTTGCCAAGGCGGATTTTGAAAATGCCTTAAGGCAAATGTAATCTAGTAGTGGCTAGAGTAGTTAGATATGTACATATTTTTGTATCTAGTAGTGACGTAAAACCCTCTTTTGTATAATCAAGGGTAGTCTTTTGTAAATCCCAATTTTGGAAAAGCAATGGCGGAAAGTAATGTATTCGGCTTAGGTCAGTGTATATGTAAACTGATGTAGTATTATACTACAATGAATTAATATAAGTTTTTTTTTCAAAAATGTTGAGTAACGAATGTTTAAGTTATTGTTTAACATTGAATAATAACTAACTCGCGTGAAATGAATAATAACGAAATATGTGTTTATTGTAATAAAGAAAATGCCGCCAAGAAGAGTACCACGTAACTAAGGTGCGAAACACAAATCAACCGAGGGAGGTCCGCTTAACCCCATTCAGAATTTTTGAACCTTTTAACCGCAAGCGTTTAATCAAATCAGGCTAATATCCCCAGAAATCATGTGTAGTACGAGCTACTACATTTAAGGACTTTAAGAGTGTGGGTCCGCCGAGTTCAAAGGAACTACGGACCCTATCGAAGCCCAAACGTGGGTGAAGGAGATTGAGAAGGCATTTGTGATAGCAAATGTCGACGAGGCCCAAAAGGTTGCCTTTGCAACCTATATGATAAAGGGAGAGGCCAACGTTTGGTGGGAGGCCAATCAAGCTAGGGCCGGAATGGATGGGATAACGTGGGAGAGGTTCAAGGAAATATTTTACGAGAACTATTTTCCCACGAGCATGCAGGGAAGGATGGAGATGCGGTTTCTGGAGTTGAAGCCAAGGGACATGACGGTTCCCCAATATGCCGCCAAGTTTAATGAACTGGCAAGGTTCACTCCACACCAAGTGGATACCGAGGTGAGGAAAGCTCGACGGTTCGAGTAGGGCTTAAAACCCTGGCTCTATAACCGTATCTCTGTGTTCCAAAGTACTTCCTTTGGAATTGTTTTAGAGAAGGCAATAATTGCCGAAGGTGGTAGCGAGGCGTTGAGCCAATACCACAAGGACAAGAAAATTAAGGGGAAGGTGGATGGGGGAATAAAAGTTGAAGGTGCCAGCAGAAGTGGCGAGGGTTATAAGAGGAAGATAGTTAGCTCTGGGAATACCGGAGTGAAACAAGGAGACCCTAAGAGGAGGATGGAGGCCTGTAAGAGCTGCGGGAAGACTCATTTAGGAGTCTGTCTCAAAGGTAAGGCCGTGTGCTATAACTGTGGATAGGAGGGGCATATTGCGCCAAACTGTCCAAGCCCAAAGAAAAATCATGGATGCTTTGTATGTGGATCAACTGACCATATTGCAAAGAACTGCCCAAAGAAGGGGACAAACAAGAATAGGGGCACCAATAGTGGTAAGTTAACTATTGGGGTCCAAATCTAATCTGTAGTAGATGGCCTGCACTTTTAATATGACCGCCCAAGACGAATGGCCTCGGGGGACGTAGTCGCAGGTATTATTCCGATCAACGACTTAAATGCATACGTGTTGTTTGACTCGGGTGCTACTTGTTCGTTTATCGCATGTGAATTTGCTAGACGATTAGGATTACTTCCCGAAAAGTTGCCTATACCTTTAAACATTAAGGTAGCCAACGAAGAGATAATCCATGTTGAAGATATTCATAAGAATTATTGCGTAGACATACGAGGTTGTAAATTATCGGTAGATCTGATACCGATAAAGTTAGGAGAATTCGACGTAATCCTTGGAATGGATTGGTTGATTAATCACGAGGCAATTATAGATTGTCAAAAGAAATGCGTAAATATTAAAACATTAAAACAATCTCATGTAATATTTTACGGGAATAAATCACCGGGATGTTCGTGTTGTCTTACCATGACACAAACTAGGAAATTATTAAGGAAGGGGTGTAGGTTATTTGTGTCATGTGGTTGATACCCAGAGAGTGGGAGCGGCCATGGAACAAATACCTATAGTGAGTGAGTTCATGGATGTATTTCCAAGTGAGTTACCGGGTCTTCCGCCACGGATAGGAGACCGAAGTTCAGAATAGATATCGTGCCAGAGCGGCACCAGCTTCTGTGGCACCGTGATCGTATGGCGCCCAAGGGAGATGAAGGAGTTGATGGTACAATTATAGAATTATTGGATAAGAAGTACATTCAACCGAAAGTGTTTCACCGTGGGGAGCACCTCAGATCGCTTTTGTCAAGAAGAAGGATGGATCGTTAAGACTTTGTATCGACTACCGAGAGTCGAACAAGTTAACGATAAAGAATAAGTATCCATTGCCCGTGATCGATGATCTTTTGATCAATTGAAGGGGGCAAAATATTTTTCCAAAATAGATTTAAGGACGGGGTATCATCACCGAAGGTTCAAATGAAGACGCGCCAAAGACAAAGATTCAGTAACTCATTATGGTCATTACGAAGCTTCGTGATGTCATTTGGGTTGACTAATGCACCTGCTGCATTTATGGATATGATTAACAGAGTGTTCAAACAATATTTGGACAAGTTCATTGTGGTGTTTATGGATGATATTCTAGTCTACTCTAAGATGCCAGAAGATCATGCTGAACACCTAAGAATAGTGTTAGAGACATTAAGGAAGGAAAAGTTATATGCGAAGTTCACTAAGTGTGAATTTTGGTTAGAGAGGGTACAGTTTTTAGGTAATGTCATTGACCCTGAGGGGATTTCAGTAGATCCAGCAAAGGTGGAAGCCGTGATGAATTGGGAACAACCGAAAATGCCGACTGAGGTGCAGAGTTTTCTAGGGTTAGCGGGTTACTATCGGAGGTTTATTCAGGACTTTTTGAAGATAGCTACTCCGTTGACTAACTTGATGAGGAAGACGGTGAAGTACGTATGGACTGAGAAATGTGAAGATAGTTTTCAAGAACTGAAGAAGAAGTTGAGTGAAGTGCCTATTTTGTCATTGCCCGATGACACAGGAAATTTCGTAGTTTATAGCGATGCTTCGCATAAAGGACTGGGCTGCGTGTTCATGTAGCATGGCAAGGTCATTGCGTATGCATCTAGGCAGTTGAAGGATTATGAGAAAGTTTGCCCTACTCGTGATCTGGAACTAGTCACGGTGGTGTTTGCCTTAAAGATTTGGCGATATTATCTTTATGGGGAAAAGTGTGAGATATACACGGACCATAAGAGTCTAAAATATATCTTCACAAAGAAGGAGTTGAACATGAGACAAAGGAGGTGGCTGGAGTTGATAAAGGATTACGACTGTGAAATCTCAGATCACCCCGAAAAGCTATGTAGTAGTGGCCGACGCCTTGAGTAGAAAGGGTCGGGAGAAGTTGTCTATGTTAACGGCTCAAAATGAGTTAATAATAGAGATGGCTAGGATGGAGCTAGAGGTGAAGTTTCCAATTGAGGCGGATCAGAGACTGTTTGCGACGAAGATTCAGTCTACCATCGTAGAGAGAGTCAAGGAGGTGCAGCTCAAAACCGATGAGTGTGACCAGATGAAGAAGCGGTTGACCAATGAAAAAGATATTAAGTTTAGTCTTGATAATGAGGGATTATTAAGATTTGAGGGAAGAATTTGGGTTCCGAATGAGACGGAATTAAAGGAGCAAGTTTTACAAGAGGCTCATAGTTCGAGGTACTTGATTCATCCTGGTAGTACTAAGATGTATCAAGACCTTCGACAGAGTTTTTGGTGGCCGAACATGAAGAGAGAAATAGCCGAGTATGTGAGTAGGTGTTTGACTTGTTAAAGAGTTAAAGCCGAACATCAACGACCAAGTGGCTTGTTACAGTCATTGGAGATTCCAGAGTGGAAGTGGGAGCATATCACGATGGACTTTGTGGTGGGACTTCCGACGACTCAGAAGGGATATGATGCGATTTGGGTAATAGTGGACCGGTTGATGAATTCGGCTCACTTTTTGCCAATTCAAATTAAGTATAACTTAGATCAGTTAGCTACACTCTATGTTAAGGAAATTATTTCCAAACATGGAGCACCTGTTTCGATAGTGTCAGATCGTGACCCACGATTCACATCGAACTTTTGGAGAAGTCTTCAAGAGCAGTTGGGGATGCAGTTGAAGTTAAGTACGGTATATCATCCACAAACCGATGGACATAGCGAGAGGACAATTCAGACGTTAGAAGATATGTTGAGATCTTGCGTCATGGATTTCAAGGGTAGTTGGGATGATCATCTACCATTAGTAGAATTTGCGTATAACAACAGTTATCATGCAAGCATAGGTGCCATATGAAGCTTTGTATGGTAGAAAATATAGAACGCCATTGTATTGGGATGAAGTGGGAGAACGTCGAATGCTAGGACCTGAATTGGTGCAAAGAAACAAATGGAAGTGGTGAAGTTAATTCAATCGCGTCTCAGTAATAGCTCAAGATGCATAAAAGAAATACGCAGACTTACATCGAGAGAATAGGGAGTTTGAGGTAGGCTCGTACGTATTTCTAAAGGTATCTCCCTGGAAAGGAAAGATACGCTTTGGAAAGAAGGGAAAACTAAGCCCAAGGTTTATAGGACCTTTTGAGGTATTAGAACGGGTAGGTGAGGTAGCTTATAGGGTAGCGTTACCTCCAGACCTAGAACGAATACATAATGTATTTCACGTTTCAGTGTTACGTCCTTACAAACCGGATTATAAGCACGTGATAGAATTTGAGCCTATTCAAATCGAGAAGGATTTAACATATGAAGAGATGCCGATTCAAATCATCGATAGAAAAGAGCAAGTTCTGCAAAACAAGGTAATATCGTCAGTAAAGGTATTATGGAAGAACCACGATGTCGAGGAAGCAACGTGGGAATTGGAAGAGAAGATAAAGAAGAATTATCCTCTTTTGTTTGAGTAATGGAGGGAGAGATTCTGTGGACAGAATTTTTATAAGGGGGAAGAATGTAACGCATTTTAAAATTCGATCCTTTGTAAAATATTTGAAAGAATTAAATAATGAATAAAATAATATTATTTGTTATTATAAGTGTTAATAAGATGTATGTCGTTCTATAACCTAGAAACGCCGAAATATCGTAGTATTTGAACCACGTGAATGAATTAAAGTGTTTGAATTTCCAAGATGAAAATAAATATTTTCCGAGAAAGTTACGAAAAACACTATTCACCATTTATCGCTCGGGAATTATTTTTTAACTTCCAAGAAATACGTAACGTTAGAATATCGAAGCGAGAAGGATTATGTAATAATAATCTAAGTATGAAAAATGCAATATTTTGTATGAGGACTTAAATTGTGAATGTAGGTATTAAAATCTAATGAAATGGAATGGTGGATATTGTATAAGATGAAGTCCAATATGAATAAGATGTAAACCTATATGGAATTTATTATTAGGCCCAAGTAGTTAGTTAATGAAGCCCAAATTAATTAATGCAAGCCAAACTAGGAAATTAGCTAGATTAATTAGCAAGCCCATTAAATTGGACATGATCCATGGGGCAATCCAAGTGTAAGTGGGTAGACTTGATGGGCAAACATCTTGTGTGATGACCAAATGGTGTGATGACCAAGTGTTGTGATGGCCATGTAATAGAAGTGGCTAGCAAGAATACTTAGACTTGAAGTTATGAATAGTAAGAAGGTGACTTAAGGAGGTGGGATGCCTTAAAGACCCTTCTACCCTCACTTTAGGAAGTCTATAAATAGAAAGCTCTCAATTAATTTGATTGCTTGCTCAAATTCCTTTCAACTTTCTCTTACAAAGTAACTTAAGTGTTAGAGAGAATAAGTCATATAAGTACTTATAAGTCATCTCAACTTTTGCTAGATTTTCCAAAGTGAAGTGAAGTAATAGTCTTCAAAGGGTAAAACTCGTATCTATTATCTTTATCTCTTCTATGATAGGATTGATAGAGAAGTGGGATGGTTTAATGATATCATGTCATAAGTCATTGATGAATGACCTTAAGATGAATAAGTTGAATAAGCAACTTGAACCTAAATAAGTTGATGAACTCATGAAGAATTTGCCATTTGTTGTCATAAGCATGAGAATTTGTAGTTAATAAGTTAAATAAGTCATTGACTTATGAGAATAAGTCAAAACCTACTTTGATAATAAGTTGGTGTAATAAGTAACTTGAAATGTCTATATGTTGATTAAAATCCACCTAGAATGATTAGTAATGAGGTTTCACTAAAATTACACGATTGATCGATAATCGTCGAATTCGTGAAAATTCTCGAAATGGAAGTCGATTTTGTGTTTGAAGTTGTAAACATTGGTTTTCGATGGAGATAAGTCATATTTGGCATTATAGAGTTGCGGACTCGAAAATTGCCGGATTCCGACTTAGAACGAAGAAACGAGCTTTAAACGTTCACGAACGTTTATCATTTTCGTTAAAATGGACTAATGGGTGAAATTTTAGCAAATGAATTAAAATAAATAAAATTCTTGCATGAACGCATAGAGTACGTAATTTGTGACCCGTAGGCTCTTGAACGAATCAATTCGGACTTATAAAGAAGTAGTTACGAGTCCGGGAATCTCAACTTTTGAAAAATCTGTCCAAGTTTTCTTCAGGTGCATGAGTTAAAATGCCATGTCACTCAAGGCCAATAAGCCCAGTAACATGCCACCAAAATGGCCCTCACCCCCTGAAGAAACTCATGCCAAATACGCTACATATATAACGAGAGACTGCATGCGCATCATGGAAAGTCCGGATTTTGAACATTAAGTGGTGACAGCGCTAGCAGTACGACACCAAGTAGTAATAGTAATAATATGCACCAAATTTCATAACCTAGATAATAAAGGATGTTTACAAACTAAACATTAAGAGTAATTGATAATCAATTAAAAAAAGATCTTAATGAAACATTGTTAAGACATATTAAGCCTTAAGTTTGAACACTTAGAGTTAAGTTAAGTCAATTACATATGAACGTAAGAATAACATAATGGAAAGCTGGAACCTATAATAACAAATCTAATACGTATTTAGATTGATAAGAAGGGTAAGATTTTTTAGGAACCATGTGTGATCATTCATGACCTAATGTTCTATGTTATGCTATCATCTAATGTAGAGACCTTAAAGACATAAAGTGCACGTGTTATATCTATAAGCAGACACTAAAGGCAAGTACTCTAACCCTTGTTCCAGTTCGATCTGGACAAGTCTTTATGATTCATGTATTCTTCGCATGAGTTAGTATCTGAGGAAGTCAAAGCCAATCCTTTCGGCTAGACATATGCTATGTTATTCTATCAAGTGTTGATAAGGATTTACCAAACTAATATTGTTGTGGTTTTCAAAAGTAGACTGAATATGCTAAACTGTTTTGTCGTCAAACGACAGGCAGGTGAGGTTGCCACAACTTAAACGTATAAACGTTTAATGAATGTAGTGTTGATCAACAAAGAGTACTATAGGATGATCACCTTGATGTGCTCGTAAGCTATGTCGGACTTACGGACTTCGTGTCGGGATGTCCTTTTCAAAGTACTTATGAAATGCTTACGGTCTTGAACCGGAATTGATGATTTACTGAATATTGTTGTTGTAAAATGTTTTGAATGAAAAGAAGTGCTATTCTGAATTATCGATAGTACTTCGTAACTATTGTTCAGTTATTAAAGATATACAATTCCTATGTTTCAAGCATGATATTTTCCTAGAATTGTTGTACTTGCTGAGCTAGTTAGGCTCATTCTTGCTTGAACCATATGAATGCAACTAAGACTGAACGGACCGATGGATCCGGCAAGGATAAAGGGAAGGCAAAGGCAATAGATTGCATATGTAATAGTATAGGTTTTGTAAGGAATAATATTGATATTATGATAAAGACAATGTATTGGTTGTAAAGAACTTGGGGAATGTAAATATTCTTTTAATATATATATATATAAGACATATCCGTTCTTTTGAGGCATTTCAAATGAATGTTTATGTGAACTGTAGCACCGTGTAGCACCATCTGCATCGGGTTGGAAGATACCCAGATTTGGGGGCGCCACATGATTTTAATTTGTACTTGTAACTTCCTTCTCTCCATTTTACTTAGTGGGACAGGTGTCGACTTTTGCTTGGCTCTACGATTTTGACTGATAAGGACTGTACTGTTTTACCCTTGGCTCCTGCAAAGCTGATGTGTCCTTAGGGAGGACTACGATCGTTGAGGTAGTTTTGTGATCGTTGATTCCGCTTTGCATTTGTCGAGTCTGAGCTACGATCGTCGAGTCTGTCCAGCATTCGTCATGTCTGAGCTACGATCGTCGAGTCTGATCAGCATTCATCATGTCTGAGCTACGATCGTCGAGTCTGACCGGATCCTCATGATAAGTTTTTGACATAGCATTCTTTTAAGGTAGCTCAAGAAGAACCAACCTCTTGGAGTGAGTCAAGGGTTAGGTTTATTCCTGAGGCGCTTATTAGAGAGATTGATTTGTTATGAAGCTTATCATCACAGGATGCATTCTTGCTTTGTTGATGGGGCTTTTGTCATTGTTGAGTCTACACTACGATGGTTGAGTCTTTGCTACGATCGTTGAGGCAGTTTTGTCTCTTCAGCTCTACGATCATGGACTTCCCTTGATCATGTCTACGATTTTGAGTTTAGCCTTTGTATCTGTTATGGTTAGCACAATCTAGAGCATATATTTTATGGTTGTAGATATAGCATGCCTAGCTCACTTATTAACTTATTAAATCTGGATTCATCTAGAGGTTTTGTAAAAATATCAGCAAGTTGATTTTCAATAGGGATATATTGTAGAGATATAGTTCCTTTTTCCACATGATCCCTAATGAAGTGATACCTTATTTCTATATGCTTAGTCTTAGAATGCATAACAGGATTATGAGTTATTGCTATGACACTTGTGTTATCACAATGAATGGGAATGGATTTGAAATCAAACCCATAATCAACTAGCTGATTTTTCATCCATAAGATATGAGCACAGCAACTGCCAGCAGCAATGTATTCAACTTCTGCAGTTGAAGTAGACACTGAGTTTTGTTTTTTGTTAAACCAGGACACAAGTCTATTTCATAGAAATTGACAGGTGCCACTGGTACTCTTTCTATCTATTTTGCAGCCTACAAAATCAGCATCTGTGTATCCTGTTAGTTCAAATGAGGATTCCTTGGGGTACCAAAGCCCCAAGTAAGGTGTACCCATGAGATACCTGAAGATCCTCTTTACAGCAGATAAATGTGATTCTTTAGGGTTAGCCTAAAATCTAGCACATATACATGTTGCAAACATTATGTCTGGTCTACTGGCAATTAGTTATAGAAGAGAACCTATCATACCTTTGTACTGAGTTATATCAATACTTTTACCTTCTTCATCTTTTTCAAGCTTGGTTGCAGGAGCAATTGGGGTTTTCATGGGAGATGCTGATTCCATGCCATAATTCTTGAGTAAGTCTTTGATGTACTTGGCTTGGTTTATAAAAATTCTTTCATCAGTCTGCTTTACTTGCAGTCCAAGGAAGAAATTCAGCTCACCCATCATGCTCATTTCAAACTTGCTCTGCATTAGCTTTGAGAATCTCTTGCATAACGTTTCGTCAGTAGAACCAAAAATAATATCATTAACATATATTTGAACCAATAAGACTCTGTCTTTATGCTTTCTAAGAAACAATGTGGTATCTACTCTACCTCTAGTGAACCCATTTTCAATCAGGAAGTTAGTTAGTGTTTTATATCATGGTCTAGGTGATTGTTTAAGACCATATAAGGCTTTGTCTAATCTATAGACATAATTGGAAAGTGATGGATTGATGAAACCTGGAGGTTGCTCTACATAGACTTCTTCTTGGAGTTCTCCATTTAGGAATGCACTTTTGACATCCATCTGAAAGACTTTGAACTTCATGTGAGCAGCAAAGGCAAGAAAGATTCTGATGGCTTCTAGTCTGGCAACAGGTGCAAATGTCTCATCGTAGTCAATGCCTTCTTCTTGAGAATAGCCCTTTGCCACTAATCTTGCCTTGTTCCTGGTTATAACTCCATTTTCATCCATTTTGTTTCTGAAGACCCACTTGGTTCCAATGACAGGATGACTCTTTGGTCTTGGTACCAATCTCCATACTTTTTTTCTTTCAAATTGTTTGAGTTCTTCCTGCATTGCTTCTATCCAACTGGAGTCTTCCATGACATCCTCTATCTTCTTTGGTTCTATTTGTGACAGGAAGCTTCAATAAAAGCATTCATTTTAGGTGGCAGCTCTTGTTTTGACTCTAGCACTCGGATCTCCAATGATTAGATCTTGAGTGTGATCTCTGGCCCATCTATTTCCGGTTGGGACATATGTCCTGACGCCTTCTTCTCTTAAGTCTTCAAGATCTATTTCTTCTTCTTGGTGTAGAGGTTCGTTGTCTTGCATAGACCTCTCTACGATCTCATTTTCTTGCTCAACGATTTTCACTATCTGGCACTACGATCGTAGTGTTGAGCTCAACGACTTCATTCGTAGTGTCTGTATTATCGGTCGTAGTGTCTTGAAGCACTGTTTTGTCTAAGTCTGTTTCATCAAAGATGATGTGAATCAAGACTTCAACACTCAGTGTCTTTTTGTTGAACACTTTGTAGGCCTTACTGTCTGTGGCATATCCAAGAAAGATTCCTTCGTCTAACTTGGGCTAAAAAAAATTCAGGTACTGCTTTCCATTGTTGAGAATGTAGCATGCACAGCCAAAGACATGAAAGTAGCTGACACTTGGCTTTCTTCCTTTCTAAGTTTGTAGGGCGTCTTCTTGATCGTAGAGTGTATCAGTGATCTGTTTTGCGTGTAGCATCCAGTGTTGACAACTTCTGCCCAAAAGTATTCAGGCATACGAGCTGCTGCTAGTAGAGTTCTTCCAGCCTCTATCAAGGTTCTATTCTTTCTTTCAGCTACTCCATTTTGTTGAGGAGTTTGTGGAGCTGAGAAGTTATGACTGATGCCATTGTCTGTGCAGAACTGGTCCATTTTTGAGAAGTCGAATTCTCTTCCATGATCACTCCTTATGGCCTTGATTTTCTCTCCTTTCTCGTTCATCACCAGTCTGAACATCTTGATTAATTGGGAGCTCGTTTCATCCTTTGAGGTTAGGAAGAATACTAATGTGAATCTGGTGTAGTCGTCGACTAAAACTAGAGAGTATCTTTTTCCTCCAAGACTAGTTATTGGAATTGGCCGAAATAGATCCATATGGAGCAACTGTAGGGGCTTGTCGATAGAGTTGGCAGTTTTGCTCTTGAATGAGCTTCTAGTTTGCTTTCCAAATTGACAGGCATTGCATGGCCTTTCTTTTACGAAGTTGAACTTAGGTAGGCCAGCTACGAGATCTTTTGATACCAATTTGGACATGCTTTTGAAGTTTAAGAGGGATAACCGTCTATGTCATAGCCAGCTCATTTCTTCAGAGGCTTTTGCCAGAAAACATATTGTCTCGTCTGAGCTTAGTTAACCAAGATTCATTATGTAGACATTTCCTTCTCTTGTCCCGGTTAGTTTTACAGCAGAAGTCTTCAAATCTCTGACTTGACATTGGTTGTTAAGGAATGTAACTTGGTGACCCTTGTCGCAGAGTTGGCTGATGCTTAGAAGGTTGTGTTGGAGACCTTCCAAATATGCTACTTTGCTGAAAGATACTGCACCGTTGCCAGCAGAGTCGTATCCTCTTGTCTTACCCGAGCCGTTGTCTCCAAAGATGACTGAGGGACCCTCCTTTTCTATGTAGTTAGATAGAAGGGCTTTGATCCCTGTCATGTGCCTTGAGCATCCACTGTCTAGATACCAAGTTGTGATCGTGGAGCTCTTTTCCTGTCATAAAGTTTAACCTTCATTTTGGTACCCATATTTGCATGGGTCCTTTTTTTTAGTGCCCTTGGGGACCCAAATTTGTTTGATCTTGGGTCTCACATGCATGGAATTATAATAGCACTTGGCAGCCTTGTGACCATATTTATTGCATATAAAACATCTAGTATGATGCATGCATTGTGTGTATGATAATCCATCCTCCATTTGGACTTGTGTGGTTCTTTAGTTATCCTTCTGTTACACTGATTCTCATTCTTCCACGTGTCCTTGGGTTTCATAAATGGTGATGAGTATGTCTTACCTCTACTGTACCTTCCCAGTTGATTCGTAGAGTTGGTCTTGCTTGACTCTACGATTCTTCTCTACGATTCTTTGAGGTTGGTGAGTAGAGGTTAGGTTACTCTTCTCTTTTATGAAGCCCAGGCCAGCATGAGATCCTTTACTCCTTTAAGTATGAATGGAAACAGTAGAACAAGGTTGAACTGGTTCTTCCTTCTGTGAGGATTTCACAAAGGTAATGCTTCTACTAAAACTTGAGGCATTACTAGTGCTGGTTTCCTTTGTCTTTTTCACACATGGCTCTGAGATGGATTCCCCAAAGCCTAAGCATGTTCTGTCGAATGTATTTCTCTGACTAGAGAGAAGGGAGTCCATGGATGATGAGGATTTGTTCCATGTAGAGATAGTCTTTTCTAGTTCCTCAATTTTAGAGGTTAGATTAGACTCTCTTTGTGCATTGAGTTTATTTTTCTGTTTTAAGATCTCATTCTCAGCCTCAAGCTTGGAGAGAAGGTTAGTACTTAGAAGGACTGTTTCAAGCTCTTCTTGAACTTTCTTCTTCTTCTCTTGAAGAAGTGAATGATCCTTAGACAAAACTCTGAACCACTTCATGTATTGATGTAGATCAGTGGTTATGCCATGAAGTGCAGTTCTTAAATCATTTATGTCAACATCAGGAGAGTTGAAGTCAAATACCTCATTGAGACTTACATCATGTATGTTGAAATTTTGTTTGTCCTTTGCATGTTTGGCCATTAGGCACAGATTAGCCATTTGTGGTTCTTCATCATCTCCGAAATCAGGATTGGAGTCATTGTGTGAATCACTCCACGATCCTCCAGCTACCATACCTTTGTCTCTCTTCTGAGGCATTTTGTTGCCTTTGTATTCCTTCTTTGCATGTGATTTCTTCTTTAGTTCTTGTTGGTTGATTTCATAATCAAATCAAACGTGCAAGTATACACGGTCAACAAGTAATAAAGTGAAAGTAGAGTATCGTTCCCACGAGGAATTATTTAATAAAAATTACCAAGTACTAACTCTTAACCAAATCAATTTTATTTAAACAATTGCAAAGTGTGATTTTTCTAATTAAGAAAACTAAATTAACTAATTAAACTGAATTTCTTTATAAATGAATTCAAATAAATAAAGATTAAGACTTCAATATCCCCAATTATGAACTATAAATCAATTATCCAATTATCCCAATTATTATGTCTACTGAATTATTAACAGGAATTCTCAAATGCCAAAAGTCCTTTTCCAAGTGATCAATTGCCTTCTATTTAATCCAGATTAATCTTGCTATATTCATATGCAAAACAATTGAATTAAACTCCTTTCAATCCCAATTCCTTATGTGTTCCATGCGGTGAACAAATATTTCCATTCAATTCACAAACCTAATTATTCACTATGCAAATAACTAAGTCACATGATATCATGCCCAGTTCTAACCCTAGAATTCCTCTTTCAATTCCTTCTAGAGTAACAAGGTAATTACTGATCAGATAATTAATCAATAAGCTCAAGACAAGATAAACAATTCACTTTAACATAAAGAATTGAAATAAATCAAATAACTAATTTATAGACATAAAAGGTTCAATTGAAATCTTAATAAAAGAAATTAGTTCCTAACTAATGAATTAAAACCAAGAATCCACAATTGAATAGACATTAAAAGATAAAAGTAAGAGAAAAGAAGAGAATAGAATCTATTGTCAGTAGTCTTGAGACTCCTCTTTCGCTCCTGCTTTGAATCTTCAATGGTCTCCAAGTTGCTTCAATCTCCAAAACTAATAAAAACAAGGGTTTATGTTCTAATCTAATGGAGTGTATCTCTAATTTAATCTATGTATTCCCTCTTTATTTTATGCCTTACATCATGTATTTATAGGTTACAAGTCTAATTTTTAGCTTAGGAACAAACCCAATCCAATTTGTAGTCAAAAAGGTGTCAAAATTTGCCTCAAAATGCATCTAAGCCTTACCAAACACTTTCTCTCAGCCTTGAAATACCGGGCACTGTCTTCTGAAGATCGCTTCCTCAGAAGCCCCTTGCCACCGAATAGGCTTCAAAATGGGCGCCACAGCGCCGGCCACTTCTGGAAATTTTCTGTTCTGACGTCCTTTGGGAAAATGGCCATAACTTCTTCGTCCGAACTCCGATTTTGATGATTCAAGATGTTCCGGAAAGAGGAGACGTAGATCTACAACTTTCATTTTTTTGTGTTTTTCGAAATAAGTTCTGGAGAAATACTCAAATTCTCTTTAAAGTGAGTGCTATGTAAATGGCAAGCCGAAAATGCAAATCTAGCCACCCCAAACGTCGATCCAAGTAACTTTTATCCCAATTCCTACAAAACAACTTAAAACATGCATGAATAGACACAAACACTTAAAATCAACCAAAAGATTAAGCTCAGACACACTCAATTATGAATATAAAACTCACTCATCAATTCTTCTCTGAGAGGTTTGTTGCAGTTGGAAATGAAGTGGCCAGGCTTCTTGCAGTTGTAGCATAGATCATTCATTTGCTCATGGCTGATGTAATTGCTGACCTTCTTTGGCTTGCTGGTTTTGCCTTGACGCATGAACCTTCTTAGTCTTTTTACCAGCATAGCAAAGTCTTTATCATCGTCTTCATCATAATCAGAGTCAATCTCAGTGTTGACCTTAGATGCACCTTCAGTTGCCTTGAGAGCAACACCCTTATCATTCCTTCTTCCTTCTGATAGGGTTTCAGCTCGTTGAGTCAGCTCCAGTTCGTATGTCAGGAGATTGCCATATAGTTGTTGAACTGTCATCTCGTGACGATTCTTTGACTCTCTTATAGCAGTGGTTTTGGCATCCCACCTGCTCGGTAGGGCTCTCATGAACCTTATGATTAGATCTTTGTTTGGATAGATCTTCCCATATGCTTGTAGAGAGTTGAGCAGAACGTTGAATCTCTCATAGGTGGCAGTTACATTTTCTCCTTGAACATGAGCAAACATTTCATACTGCTGTGTCAGGAGTGATTGTTTGTTTTCTCTTACTTCTTCAGTTCCTTCGTGCATGAAGAGTAGTGATTCCCAAACCTCCTTAGCTATTTTGTTGTTGACAACATTTTTGAACAGATCGTCTTCTAAGGATTGAAACAGGATGTTCTTGGCCTTTTTATCAAGTTGGACAACTCTCTTCTCGTTGTCTGTCCACTCTTCTTTAACTTTAATTTGTATTCGATTTGGATCATAAGTGGTTGGTGCAAGCTTTGTTGGAACATAGGGCCCATTCTGAACAGTCTCAAATAGATCTGCATCTATTGAGTCCATGTATGCTTGCATCCTGACTTTCCAGTTTACAAATTTATCCTTGTTGCACATTGGTGGCTTGCTGCCTCCTCCAGTCCTTGATTCGCTAGGTACGTGTGCCATTGGATCTACTAAAGCTTGTAAGCTATAAAATAGAACCTGCTTTGATACCAATTGTTAGTTCCTAGTTGGCACAATAGTTATCTAGAAGGGGGTTGAATAGATATTTAAAAAATCTTTTCGTTTTAAACTTGTTCGTTGATGATGATTAAAACTTAGCAGAATTAATGTGTGTTTTAATCTCCTTTACAAAGTAGTGGAGTTATGAGAGTGAGGCAGTTATAGCAGTTATGACAGATATAGCAGTAATCGTATGAAAGTAAAAGACACAATCGTTTTAAGTGGTTCAGAGCACTTAAAGCTCCTAGTCCACTCTTCTACTCCTCGAGTAGGAAATCCACTAAGGATGTCTCTTACAACTTCTGAATCACACAGATTCCTTCTAGACAAAGCCATACCTAGAACTTATTAGTTCACTCTTGAACTCTTCAAGTCCAGCAGACTTGGCTCTCTTATAGTTCACTTAGAACTCTTCAAGTCCAGCAGACTTGGTACTTTTCTTCAGTTGATTGGTAGATGTTTAGTTCTTGATGGTTGCTACTCAGTTGTTGTTTAAGCACTTGTTCGAAAGAACTGAGTAGCTGAGCAAGCTTTTCTATTTCTCAGATCGTAGAGTTGAGCTTTGAGAGTTCTTCACGTTTTTGTTCAATGCTTGCTTCTCTCTCTCATTTGCTTGATTTGCATATATGTGATCTTGAAAACTATCCGTTGGATCAATCCGTTGAAGCATTAAATGCATTTGACCTTTCTGTTCTTTGATGGAGACTTTTCTGCACATCTTCTGAATTGCATTCTGGCCCACTGACACAGCAGACTGCTTTCTCACATAACACCTGAAAAGGTGTTTTTCCCCTTACCAATGGTACTTTCCTTAGCTTCTTCAATACGCTTCTTTGTTGCAAACTAAGGATATTTCTTATGACTTTGGAACTGGTGAGTACTGCAACGTTTAGAATCCATTCCTCATATGTTGGAGTCTGTCTCCACATAAATCGTGAGCCTTGATGTTTCTGACACAAGATAGATGATACTCTACGATTCAGATTGTAGTACTCTATGATTCAGATTGTGGTACTCTACGATTCTGATCCTGGTACTCTACGATTCAGATCGTGGAGACTTGTCGCCTTGGTGCTTGGTCTGATGCTATCAGCCGAGAGCACTACGATTTCTCTTAACTATTTGCACACTACGATCTTCGCTTGCTTGAGTTATAAACTCTACGTTTTCGAGAGCACACTACGATCTCTGAGTTGGCTCGGCAAACGTTGGGACCACTCTACGATTTCTGAAGAGGCCCTACAAGGTAGGCACACTACGATCTTGGAAGCTCTACGTTTCTGCCTTGACTTCTGCAATGTTGATCAGATTTATACACTACGAATTCTTCGAAGCCTATCTATTACATCTCAAGATCAACCTAACAGATTTGATCTTTCTATCTATACATTCATTTTTAGAATGATACACGTTAAGAGCTTAGATCAACCTATCAGATTTGATCTATCACTAAGTCATTGTACATATATTCCTTGAAGGACTTTACAAATAATCATGAGCATATACATTAAAACATCAAATCATAATATGCATTCTCCCAACATAATGCACAATGTCATCGAGAGTTGTTATATTGATATGATTGTTAGTGTCATATTTGAAGTTTGTTACATATTACATAAACCTCATCAAGGTTACATATTTGAAGAAAATTAAATATAATTATTATTTTAAAAATAATTTTATATTTTAAAATATTAAAATTTTGGGTTGGGTCAAAATGGGTCGGGTTGAGGTTAAATTGGGTCGAAGGAACAGAAACGCCAACAAAATGTCACTTTAAGGACTTAACTGACAATAATTGAACTTTAGGGACGACTTTGAAAATGGGACGCAACTTCGAGGGACAGAAGTGTCATTCAGTCGTAATGATAATATCATAATGTAGTGATTTTAGGAGATAACAATTAAATTAAAAAGAATAATATCATAACAGTTGACATTACCAAAAGAGTTTAGATTTGTATTGATTTAGGGATTATAAATTCAAAATATTAATTTGGGATTAAAAAGTAGTGATTTTAAATGATAATAATTAAATTAGTAATGATGATATTAAAACAATTAACATTATCAAAACAATTTAGATTTGTAGTGATTTATGGGATTATAAAATTAAAATATTAATGTGGGATTAAAAAGTAGTGATTTTAGGAGATAATAATTAAGTAACTATAATATAAAAAACTGCTTAGATTGAAAAAGTAGTGATTTAGGGATTATAAAATCAACATAGTAAGTTATGATTGATATTATTTGTTATTTTAATTTTGTTTTAAATGTTTTAAATTGTATAATATTATGTTGTAATATAAATAAATGGTATAATATTATGTTGTATTTATAAGGAGAAAATTAGGTTAAATAACGAAGAGTAATGATAATATCATAAAATACTTGATTTTAAGAGATAATAATTAAATTAGAAAGGATAATATCGTAAATATTGTCATTACCAAAACAGTTTAGATTTGTAGTAATTTAGGGATTATAAATTCAAAATATTAATTTAGGATTAAAAAGTAGTGATTTTAGGAGATAATAATTAAATTAGTAATGATAATATTAGAACAATTAACATTATCGAATGTTTAGATTTGTAGTGATTTGTGAGATTATAAAATCAAAATATTAATGTGGAAAAGTACTAATTTTAGGAGATAATAATTAAGTAGAGATAATATAAAAAGCTGGAGTAATGGATGAACACATTAATTAAGTAGGACAAGTGTTGTAATTTAAGAATCACAAATGTCATGCAATAGTGTTATGTATTTGTAATTTAGTATATTTAATAGATTTGTAGTAATTTAGGGATTATAAATTAAAAATATTAATTTGGGATTAAAAAGTAGTGATTTTAGGATATAATAATTAAATTAGTAATGATAATATTAGAACAATGATTAACATTATCATAACAGTTTAGATTTGTAGTGGTTTATAAGATTATAAAATCAAAATATTAATGTGGGATTAAAAAGTACTGATTTTAGGAGATAATAATTAAATAACAATAATATAAAAAACTGGAGTAATGGATGAACACATTAATTAAGTAGGACAAGTGTTGTAATTTAAGAATGACAAATGTCATGCAATAGTGTTATGTACTGCACTTTAGTATATTTAATAGATAGATTTCTGATATTGTAATGGTGTGTTGAGGAAGGAGGGGTAACCCCCCTTTTATAGTGCAACACGGAGGAGTAGAACAAAGCATTCTGCCTAATTCTTGCCTAACTTTTTTTCCTTCATTCCAAGCCTAACTTCCTACGTCTTTCTCTGCCTATCATTTCCAATAGGTAAGGGTCACAACATTTGAAAAATACCAAGGATTAGCAAGAGAAACACTCCTCCTAAAAGAATGCATTTGAAAAAATATAATTCAAAATCAAAATGATAACATTCACTCCACTTTTATTCATATGCTGAAAATTATATATTATTATAATAATAATATAACCATTTAAATTATAAAAAAAATTATATTATTATATTATCACATTATTATAATGTAATATTATAATAA
The DNA here is from genome assembly GCA_020205615.1 of Panax quinquefolius. Lineage (NCBI taxonomy): Eukaryota > Viridiplantae > Streptophyta > Magnoliopsida > Apiales > Araliaceae > Panax > Panax quinquefolius. Next base: position 82,739,163 of record CM035160.1, on the reverse strand, counting down.
TATTTTTTAATGAATATTTTATCAGAGAAAATAATTGTCAGATTTTCAATAAATTCCTTCATTTATATCTAAATTGAACCAATATCCACCACATAATAATTATTTATAAATAATATTATAAGCTCGTGATATTAACAACCATCTCATTTCTAGAAAGAGGGGGCTTTCCGATAAGGATTTATCCTTATTGGCGCGCAATTATACAACATAACCTCTTTTCTCGACAGAACTTTCTAGACATTGCCAATAATGCTAACTAATAATATGAATAATTGTGTCATGTCTATTATTGATAATAATATAAATATTGTGTCGATGATACTGTGAAAAATAATTGATTCAATAATATAAGATATTGTGCAACAATTACTGTGATAATTATTGAATGAAAATGAGTGACTTCTTACGTAAAAATCAATAATCAGATATACTGTGCAATACTGTGTGCTACTGTGCAACAACGCGTATTACTGTACTTTTATCTCCGAATATTTCAATAGTTAACGGTAAAAGTTTTGTCGTTATTTTTTATAAAAATATTATTTCTGTCGCTATCTATATCCGACATTTATTTTGTTATGTGGTCCACCAAGGATTGCGCCGTCGTACGAATATTCTCAGACAAAAATAATATTTCGCGACCAAACGAACATTATATGACAATTTGCTTACTTTGCAAAATTTGCACATATTACCCATAACTAAAGCATTACATCAAATCAACACGATATTATTCAAAATAATAATTAGAAAAATTAAATCTTTATACATAAAAATTTGGGGTTTTACATATATTATACATAATATACATACGTATGTATGTAATTATATAAATATATAATATGTTATATAAATATATATTATATAATATATACATATTATATATTATATAAATATGTAATATATATATATATATATATATATATATACATTATGGTTTACAGATTGGTTTATGGGTCGACCAATATATATGAGTCATGTGTAATTCTAAACTTTGTTTGGAATATAGTAATTTTTTTGATTGGTCTTGTTTGAACGTGATGGTTCGTTGGTGGTTATTGAATAAACTACCAAGAATTATCTCTTAAACTTATTGCGATATGGATTTTGAATGAGTTAAGTATATCTATTTAGTGTATTTGTTTTACAGTACTTAATTCTTAATTATTCACATTATTTTATACTTTTGTTTAGACATAATTTTTCACTTGGGGCACCCATTTGAATATGTATTGATATATCTATTTGAATGTCTATATATGGTTGTGCTAAGTGAAAATTTTGTTAATGTCTTGGAAAGGTTGAGTGCAAAGAGTGTGGCTTGGAAAGATTGAGGGAATTTTTGTAACGTACAACTTATAACAATGTAATCTGAAGATGGGGGTAAAATATAGAAACTTCAGCTTCTCGAAATTGGATCAATATTGGTATTTTCAAGCTTGAAAAAATTTCAGTAACAAAGGTATTATTAAAATTTGAAATTGTTGTTTGCTATGTTTGAATGATATTGTACTATTGCGATTTAAGTTTGAACGAGATTTTAAAAATATTTTGCAAGTTGTATTGATTCTTAGCAAGTTCGCACAATTTAGAAGTCTTTACGAACATGAGGTACTATTTATCGGTATATTTTATTTTTTATTCTTATTTTTTTAACTTAATTTATTTTGAGAACACGGGTTTAACAAGAGTTGCAACCTTCTTGGACATAGGAGGGATGTAAAAATGTAATGAGGTTTAGATTTTGTGATAAATTTAGGAAGGGAAATAGAGGGGTGTACATAGGTATATGAGTAGGAGATCTAATTTTATAGGTTCCAAATATTTAAGGAGGTAATTATATTAAGGAGGTGGTATATCATATCATAATATTATTATATATATTATTATATTATATATTATTATATTATTATATATTTATATTATTATATTATATATGTATTATAGATAATGTATATCTCTATATATGTATTATATTATATTATCTAATATATATTAAATATAATATACATACGTATGTATGTAAATATATAATATTCTATATAAATATATACATATTATATATTATATAAATATGTAATATATATATATATATATATAATATGTTACATTATGGTTTACAGATTGGTTTATAGGTCGACCAATATTTGAGTCATTTTTTATTGGTCTTGCTTGAATGTGATGGTTCATTGGTGGTTATTGATTAAACTACCAAGAATTATGTCTTAAACTTATTGTGATATGAATTTTGAATGAGTTAAGTATATCTATTTAGTGTATTTGTTTTACAGTACTTAATTCTTAATTATTCTACTTTATTTTATAATTTTGGTTAGACATTATTTTTCACTTGGGGCACCCATTTGAATATGTATCGATATATCTATTTGTATGTATATATATGGTTGTGTCAAGTAAAAATTTTGTTAATGTCTTGAAAAGGTTGAGTGCATAGAGTGTGGCTTGGAAAGTTTGAGTGAATTTTTGTAACGTACAAATTACGACCATGTAATCTGAAGATGGGGGGAAAATATAGAAGCTTCAGTTTCTAGAAATTGGATAAATATTGGTATTTTCAAGCTTGAAGAAATTTCAGTACCAAAGGTATTATTAAAATTAGAAATTGTTGTTTGCTATGTTTGGATGATATTGAACTAATGCAATTTAAGTTTGAACGAGATTTTAAAAATATTTTGCAGGTTGTATTGTTTCTTAGCAAGCTCGCTCAATTTAGAAGTATTTACGAACATTAGGTACTATTTTTCAGTATATTTTATTTTTTAAATTAATTTTCTGTTTGAGAACACAGGTTTAACAAGAGTTGCAACCTTATTGGACAGAGGAGGGACGTAAGAATATAGTGAAGTTTAGATTTGTGATAAATTTAGTAAGGGAAATAGATGGGTGTACTTAGGTATAGGAGTAGGAGAGCTAATTTTATAGGTTCTAAATATTTAAGGAGGTGGTATAATTATATTATATATTATATTAAGGAGGTGGTATATGTCATATCATATCATAACATAACATATTATCTCATATTATTATATTATATTATATATGTATTATAGATAATGTATATCTCTATATATGTATTATATAAAATTATTTATTATATATTATACGTAATATACATACGTATGTATGTAAATATATAAATATATAATATGTTATATAAATATTTACATATTATATATTATATAAATATGTAATATATACATACATATATATATATATATATATATATATATGTATATGTATATATAATATATTACATTATGGTTTACAGAATGGTTTATGGGTCGACCAATTTATGAGTCATGTGTAATTCTAAACTTTGTTTGGAATATAATAATTTTTTTGATTGGTCTTGCTTGAATGTGATGGTTCCTTGGTAGTTATTGAATAAACTACCAAGAATTCTGCCTTAAACTTATTGTGATATGAATTTTGAATGAGTTAAGTATATCTATTTAGTGTATTTGTTTTACAGTACTTAATTCTTAATTATTCTACTTTATTTTATACTTTTGGTTAGACATAATTTTTCACTTGGGGCACGCATTTGAATATATATTAATATCTATTTGTATGTCTATATATGGTTGTGCCAAGTGAAAATTTTGTTAATGCCTTGGAAAGGTTGAGTGCATAGAGTGTGGCTTGGAAAGGTTGAGAACCATGTAATATGAAGATGGGGGTAAATATAGAAGCTTCAGCTAGCTTCTCGAAATTAGATCAATATTGGTATTTTCAATCATGAAGAAATTTCAGTAGCAAAGGTATTATTAAAATTAGAATTTGTTGTTTGTTATGTTTAAATGATATTGTACTAATGCGATTTCAGTTTGAACAAGATTTTAAAAATAGTTTGCAGGTTGTATTGATTCTTAGCAAGCTTGCTCAATTTAGAAGTATTTACGAACATGAGGTACTATTTATCGGTGTATTTTGTTTTTTATTCTTATTTTTTTAACTTAATTTTCTATTTGAGAACACATGTTTAACAAGAGTTGCAACCATCTTGGACAGAGGAGGGACGTAAAAATGTAGTGAGGTTTAGATTTTGTGAAAAATTTAGGAAGGGAAATATAGGCGTGTACTTAGGTAAAAGTTTGAATAGCGGCTTAAGCCCTCTTACTAGAGTCCCCAGCAGAGTCACCACCTGTCGACGTCGGAATTTTTATTTGTTCCATTCTATGCTTGTCTTATGGTGTTCTCATTTTATATGAGTTTTGTTTGAAAAAAACAAGTTTGAAAATGTTTGACATGTATATGCCGACGATTAAAATTATAACTAAATCAAATTCATTAAAAATTAAAATTTTATTAAATAATTATATAATAATGTATGTGAATATTTTTATAACACGATAATGTAATTGAAAACTTAAGTGGATTCATCATTACTTAATTATCATAACCAATATTTATTAAGACTAGAGTTTCATAGTTCTACTTGGATTAAAATTTTTAAGCAAATTTTATCAATATAAACATTAATATTGAATTCCATTACATCCTTAAATAAAATTAAAATAGTTATTTTTCATAATCATAAAAAATAAATTTACAATTCATTCAAATAATAAGCTTAATAATTGATTGAAAGAACCAACAATATATACATTTCAAAATTTTATTATTTAAATAAATATTTGATAACTACAACTATTTTCTTAAAAATTACCTTATATTTAAATAATTATCTTAATAATTAACATAATAAATCAGTATACATGTCATTTGTGCTTCGCGCGAGGTTAAAGAACGTGTTCTTAATTAAAAACTGAATATGAAAGGTAAAAATAGTAATATGAAGACTCTAATTGCTCTACCTGGCGAATTTTACACGTATGGGCACACAGATTGAGAATAATCTAGCATTTTCTATGGTATAATGGTCTAATAATCGTGAATCACAATAACTTAATTAACTTCTCTAATTGATCATGCATTTCTCCTTTTTTTTTTTTTTTTTCTTGATTAAATAGTCTAAAACTTGAAATATATTGAAACTGTTACAAAAGATAAAAATATTGCAAGAAGAAGAATATTATAATCCTATCAAACAAAATGACAAAAAATTAAGAAAATGATTAATCATAACAACAGTTAGTGAACGTAATCTAATACTCTTCAAAATCAATCATATTCAATATATATATATATATATATATATATATATATATATGAGTAATTTTTTAACACGAATGATGGAAGTCTACGGGGGTGTTTGATAAAACTGAATGAAATAGTTCTGAATGTTTAAGTAATCTAAATAAGATGAATGAAGCATAACCTAAATGAGCTGAATGAAAAAATTTATTTGATAATTGACATGTCTAAAACATCTAAATAATTTTTTTATTATTTTATCCCTCTGAAAAAAATCAAAATTATTGTAAATTTATTTAATATTACTTGTTATAATAGTTAATATTGTAAAAAATATATATATAAAATACTTCATTCAACTCATTCAGTCAAAAAAATTACACTTAACCATTCAGTCTAAAAATCTAACCGATTCAGCCTTTTAGACAATTTTTATTCAAAACAAACGCACAGAATGACTAACCGATTCAACCATTCAATTCTATTCAACTCTAAACAAACACCCCCTAAGTCACGTTAATAATGTCATAAACAATATAGTAGAGTGTGGGTTCTTATAATTTCCTGGTCATGACTAGCTTTGTTTTTTTCCATTTTTCCATTTTTTTATTTTTTTCATTTTCGTATCATTCTTAGTGTAAATTTTTGGAATCCAAACTCAAGCAATTTTTATTTGGGCTACCCCAAACTCTGACAATATATATATATATATATATATATATATATATATATATATATATATATATATATATATATATATAACCGATCAGTGCATGTGAGTTCTGGACCGATAAAAAATCGGATCAATTTTTCTTTTTTTTGCTTTTTTTAAACAACTAAAAAATATTTAATAATTTATGGGCCAAAATTTTTCCATAATATAATATTTTGGGTGTGATTTGGATATCTATATAAAAAAAATGTATGTACGATACCGCACAGATCGCATATATACATGTTTTGTTATATGTATCCAAATCACACCAAAAACAATGTATTATGTAAAAATTCAAGTTCCATAATTTTTTATTTTTTAGTTGTTTCAAAAAAAATTAAAAAATAAGGTCCGAATTTTGGTCCGGACCTGATCCGACCTCTCTCTCTCTATATATATCTATCTAATAAAATACAAATGATTTTGAATTCCCGCTCATTCAATAAATCATCTGGGCCTTCAAAATTTGAGATAAATCCTAATTTATATATAAAGGTCTTTGAGAGGCGACCCGTACCTATATATATATATATATATATATATATATATATATATATATATTGTCATAGTTGTAGACTTGTATTTTGTGATTGCTTCCCCATGAAATTGTGCCACGTGACTCATGCGCTAGCAATGTTGACAACATGTTGTCATAGTTGTAGACTTGTTTTTTGTGATTGTTTCCCTTAAAAATTGTGCCACGTATCTCATGAGCTAAATAAGTAAAAAGTGACTGCTATCTCCGTTCTTTAATATATGTCGTTTTAGAAAAATATTTTTGTTCATTAATATAAGTCGTTTAAGAATTTCAAGTAAGTATTAATTGTTTAGTTTTCAATATTACCCCAAGTATTAAATATAACTTTGGTTCTCTCACTATTTTCTGTCTAATAAATAACAATATCTTATTTCAATACAAGGGCAATATAGACAATTAATATTATAATTAATGCTATATAATCATTACCTTAATACTTGCCCTAAAACGATCTATATTAAGTAGGACTGATCATTTGGTTATAACCGAACCGAATAGGCTATTCGGTTATAACCGAATACCGAATACCAAATTACCGAATTATAAATTATGTATTTCGGGTAATAACCGAACACTACTATAAACAATAACACCCAAAAATGATTCTACAAAAGTAAAAGCAAGTAACAAAATTTGGGCTGGGATACAAACAATTAATTAGATACATAAGGATATTTCTACACCAAAACTTAAACAAAGAAAGAGCAACTGCTTTTGGGCACAGATGATGACCAAAAATTAGAAGCCATTTAATTCATGGTTTCATTATTTCATACATCTTAGTAACAAATGTGAACTACTTTGAACAGAAAAAACCACAATATTACAAGCAAATCTAATTCCAGACACCGCCTCTATGGAGAGTCTGTTTAAAACAGAAAATAAGAAGTGGAACCAAGAACAGATCTCTGATTTTTACCCATGTTGAGTCCTCGAAGGCACTCTAAATCCATCGTTTGTTCGTACTGCGAGAGACGAGAGTGGATTTACGAAGTGGTTGATATTATAATCCTTCATCAACAATATTTCGGGGCTGAAATCAGGAGAAATTAGTGGTGAAATCTGAGATCTGAGGGTTCGGTGCTTGTGATTACTGGAGAGAGAAAGTGGGAGAAACTGAGGAAGAGAATGAAGGGGCGAAGGTGTCGGATGAGAGATGAGATATCGAGAGGGGTGAGTTACTGACTTGTAGCAAGGTTTATTGTGAAAGGGAGAATAACCATTTGGGGGCGCGAAGCCACATACACACTGGAGTAGAGAGGAACTGAATTGGAATTAGGGTTATCAAGATGAGATATGCTCTCTTTTTCCCTAAAAAATTGTGGATCTATGAGCCATGGGACATGGGCCACTTTTTGGTGATTCTTGTCCCGTCCAAAAGAATTGGCCCGTCCAAATTTAAAACCTTATTTGACTTATTAGGCCCATCATACAAGTATTAAATTATTATTTTTTAATGAATATGTTCGGTTATTCGGGTAACCGAATATGATGATTTTAATAACCGGACCCGAATACCGAATAATTATTAGGATATAACCGAATTACAAAAAATAACCGAATTATCAAGAAATTTTGGTTTAAAAAATTGGATTCGATTCGGTTATTTGGTTATATCCGTTTTTTGCTTAGTCTTAATATTAAGGAACGGATGGAGTACATGTTATGAATTGGTATGCTAAAGAAGTCTGTTCAGGAGTGTTTTACCGACCATCATGTTAGCTGAAGGCCTGGGCTGGAGCTGATGAGATTGGGCCCATGTGGCCGAAGGCATACAGGATGTTGAAGGTGTTCGGGTTCAGATATCCGAGCCCATTCGGCCAGAATCCGGTTGTGATCAGGGAGGTCGGGGTCGAGCCTTCGCGTCATTTGGGCAGAAGCCCAGACCGGTGTTTATGACGTCTGTTTGATTGGGCCTGGGCAGTTGGACAGCCCATATGCAGAGTCTGGAGTCAAAAGGGGTTTACATGGTTGAGGACTCTCCTCCTAACCATATTTGAATAAGGCAACTCAAAAGGTAGTATTGGAAAGAGATTCTACTTACACCTTTTAAGGAGATTATGTTGGATCCAAATATGGGTAACTACGATATTTAGGAATCCTATTCCGACTCGGAGAGGGACTCTTGGGAAGTGAGGATGGCTATAAATACAAGGCTTGGCTACAAGTAAGAGGTAATACATCTTTGAGCACTAAACACTTAAGCCTCCATTGTTAAACCTTGTGAATGGCCTGTACTTATTCTCACACTAGAGCTATCCCCCGGCGGCACAAGCCGTTAAGCTTCTCGTGTGATCTGTTATTGTGTAAGCTTCAGCGCGTGGATTCTGTGATTGGACGCGCAGGCAAAACTTGGCATTAACATTGGTGCTAGAAAGAGGGCTTTGGTGCTTTTTGCAATCACATACATTTTTCTGGTAGCAGGCTATGGCGAGTCAGGAGAATGGTGCCTCTGTCCAGGAAAAGGCGAAAACTCACCAATCACACCAGACCACCCAGGTGAGGGGATCGGTGAAGAACCGACTAGGGTCCAAAATACCGGAGGTTCAGGAGGTGTCGACCCCTTCCCTTCGGTGTAAACTCTTCCATGATAGCCAACACACTCCTAATCATGCAAGTCAGGCCGATGAAAACCATTCTCTGGCCCTCGTAAGGCAAGAAAGAGGAGAAGGTAGCCGGGACCAGCAGGAGTTCATCCTGAAAAGGAAGATGGAGCAGAACAAAGATCCGATGTTGGCACTACGGCTACAACAGGAAGAACTTGAAGCACAGATGGATAAAATGGCCGAAGAATAGGAAGCCTCCTCGAAGAGGTGTAGACATCATAGCCGATCCCGATCACCCTGACGGGATGTGGCTAGAAAGGAAAGGAGTCGACCGAGTCACTCCCGGAAGGCGGTCATGGAGGAGTCGATCGATCGATGACGTAAGATCTGACACCCGTGAAGGTCAAGCAAAGAGGAGGATCGCGTCACCCAATACGAGCGTGATGTATATCATTCGTCCCCCCCCGTAAAGAGGAGGACAATCCCCTCACTAGAAGGGTCGTGGAATTAGAGAAGTTATTGGCGGCCAAGAGTCCGAAGGGGACCTCTTCGAGCTGTCCAGGATCATCCTTCTCATCGAAAATCAATCAAGTCACGGTCTATCCAAAGAAGAAGATGCCCCCTATGGATACGTATGATGGGTTAGGGGATCCTTATGATCATTCGGATGGATATGACCATCTGATGTCTTACTATGGACACTCGGACGCTGCCAAATGTCACATGTTCGCCACGACATTGAAAAAGAGTGCCCGGGAGTGGATGGGAACTTTGGAAGCCAGATTGATCGGTTCATGGAATGACCTTCTGGAAAAGTTCCATGCTCGGTTTAGAAGTAACAGGAGACGAGGAAAGATCACGGATTCCCTCGTGCAGGTTGGACAGAAGTCGGATAAGACCCTAGGTCAGTATGTAAAAAGATTTCGGGAGGCTTTGGGGTCGGTAGCAGAGTTGAACTCCCCACAAGCCCTGAGATTCTTCACAATGGGTTTGGATATCGGGAGGTCGAAAAAATTGATGAAAGATTTGGTGATCAACCCTCCTACAGATCTGACCGAAGCCTTCTATCGGGCCGAAAGGTTTATTGCGATAGAAGAAGCCATAGGTAATTTTAAACCACACTCCCAGTCCTACGAGAAGTCTAAGGATCGGGATAAACAACATTATCAGCGCTCGGATAACAACCAGTGGAGGTCGGATAATCCGGGTAAGCAAACCTACAATGGAGGAGGATCAGGAAGTAGCCGACCTCCCCTGCCTAACCGAATTGTCAACAAAGTTTACACCCCCCTTCACTACGGATCGGGTGAAGATCTTGGAAGAGATAAAGAATAAATCCTTTTATGAACCATGCTCGAAACAAACCAAACCCATGAGGAGGGGTCGAGACAAGTTTTGTGATTATCACCTGAGCAACGGGCATTCGACAGAGGCATGCAACAACTTGATGGACATGATAGAGAAGAATGTTCAAAATGGTCAGTTAGTTCAGTATGTAGCCGGTCCAAATAACGTGGTGGTACCAAGAGAGGAAAGCAGAGATCAAGGTCAGGACACCCAGCCTCCATAGAACCCCCCAGCCCAAGGCGTAATTGATGTCATCTCAAGCGGTTCTGTTAGACGTGTAATTGGAAAGAAGAGAAGTGGGCATCTCGAGGCAGTGTTATCGGTTACGGGGTCTACTACAAGAAAGGATCGGGCATATCCTGGAACATCTATCTCTTTCTCGGATGAGGACTATCCTACAGACCCCATAGAGCCGTATGACGGGGCGTTGGTGATAACCGCCCAGGTCGGGACCGTGGATATGAAACAGATGATGATAGATAACGGATCCTCGATCGATATCTTGTATACCCACGCCTATCAGAGAATGGACCTGCAAGGGATGAAGATGGATTTGGGAGGTGACGGACCTTTGTACGGTTTTAGTGGAGATCCGATGTATGTGTCTGGTACCATTGAACTGCCTGTCAAGTTCGGCACAACACCCAATCAAGTCGAAATAATGGTCAGATTTTTTGTGGTCCAGGTGGATTTGGCATACAACGCGATCCTCGAAAGACCGACCTTGGCAGCCTTGCAAGCAGTGACTTCCATACCCCATTTCAAAATCAAATTTTCGACACCGAACGAGATTGGGGAGGTAAAAGGTCACCTAGACATTGCCCGAAGGTGTTACCAGAACAGTTTGATTTCTTCTGGGGCCGGGGTCAGTAAGCAAAAACAGATAATGGCCATCGAAATAGAGCCATTCACTGAGAGCAGTACGGAACCGCTTGCCCTGCCTGCCGAAGAAATAGAAGATGTAGTACTGGTACTGGGAAATAAAGCAAAAATGATCAAGACTAGGTCGGGATTAGTAGAACCATTCATGACAGGATTGATAGATCTGCTCTGGGTCTATGCCGACATCTTCGCATGGGAGCCGAGTGATATGCCGGGGGTAAGCAAATCGGTGGCCCTACACAAATTACATGTAGACCCAAACAGAAAACCAGTCATACAGAAATGAAGAGTTTTCGCCCCAAAGAGACAGAAGATCATCGATGAGGAAATTGCCAAACTCCTGGAGGCCGAATTCATCTTCGAAATTGACTACCCGGAATGGTTGGTTAATGTGGTCTTAGTCCAGAAGCAGAACGGGAAGTGGAGATTATGCATCGACTATACGGACCTGAACAGGGCGTGTCTAAAAGACTTCTATCCATTGCCCAACATAGATCAGTTGATAGACACCACTTCAGGATATGACATGCTGAGCTTCATGGATGCCTTTTCAGGGTACCATCAGATCTCAATGAGTAAAGAAGATATCCCAAAGACCAGTTTCATCACGCATCGGGCAATATATGCGTATCGGAAGATGACCTTCGGGCTGCTGAACGCCGGGGTGACCTATCAGCGAATGATGAACTTCGTGTTCACAAAGCAGTTAGGGAGAAGTATAGAGGTCTACGTGGACGACATGATCGTCAAAAGCATGTCAGCCCGCGACCACCTTGAGGATCTGGAAAACTGCTTCGAAACAGTTAGGAAATGCAAGCTGAGGTTGAACCCGACCAAGTGCACGTTCGGATTGGGATCGGGAAAGTTCTTAGGATATCTTGTCAGCAAACGGGGAATCGAAGCGAACCTAGAGAAGATTCAGGCGGTCCTAGATATAAAATCCCCAAAGTTGTATAAAGATGTTCAAAGATTGAAGGGTCGGATTGCAACCCTTTAACGGTTTGTCTCGAAATCAGCAGAGAGATGTCTACCATTTTTTGACACCTTGAAAGGGCCTAAAAATGAGAAGAGCTTTCAGTGGACTACGGAGTGCGAGGATGTGTTCCAAGGGATCAAAAATTACTTATCCTCAGCACCATTGTTGATGAAGACGATCCCTTCGAAACCTCTGTACTTATACTTGGAAGCAAGTTCGATGGCGGTGGGAACAGCATTAGTTTGAGATAAGGGGGGAAATCAGTTCCCAGTATACTACGTCATCCATGTACTTCGAGAGGCAGAAACCCGATACCCAAACCTAGAAAAATTTGCCTACGCTTTGATCATAGCAAGCAGAAAACTTAGGCATTATTTCCAAGGTCGGTTAGTAGTGGTATACAGGGACCAACCGCTAAAGAAAATACTGCACATGCCAGAGGTATCAGGACGGCTCGCTGCATGGGCAATGGAACTGACACAGTTTTCACTAGAGTATCTACCCCAAATCGTAATCAAAGGACAGGCCTTAGCAGATTTTATTGTGGAATGCTCGTTCACGGAACAGGATGTAGGATCAGTGACGGAAACACAGCATGGGAGGACTTCATGGACGCTTTATGTCGATGGCTCGTCAACTTTGGACGTCAGTGGTGCAGGGGTCATATTAACATTTCCCAATGGATTCAAGGTCCAACAAGCCATCCGATTCTAATTCAAAGCCACCAACAACGAAGCAGAGTATGAGGCCATCCTAGCTGGCTTAAGGTTGGCCCGAAGCTTAGAGGTACAAAAGTTGGTCATCTACAGTGACTCCCAGTTGGTCGTCAAGCAGATCTCGGGGGAGTACGAGGCTCGGGGGGTTAGAATGATGAGATACTTAGCCAAGGTAAAGGATAAACTGGCATACTTCACTTCAATTAGCTATCAGGGGGTGGATCGGTCCGATAATACAGTGGCAGACGCTTTGGCTCAACCATCGAAGCCAGCTCCTTTAGCAGATCGGTATATCTAGAAGTATTGGAACAATCAAGTGTTCCGAAGGTGGAGGCATTATGTATAGATCGGCTCGACTGTTGGCTTACACCATACATCTCTTACCTAGCTGATGGGGTTCTACCTTCGGATCGCATCCTGGCAAGAAAAATCAAACATCGAAGCTCCAATTTTGTTCTTATCGACGGAGACCTATATAGAAGGGCTTTTAGTTCTCCATTGCTTAAGTGCTTGACACCATCAGAAGCAAACTACACACTTCGGGAGGTGCACGAAGGAATTTGCAGGGATCATATGGGAGCGAAATCACTAGCACATAAGATTCTAAGGCAGGGATATTACTGGCCAACCATTTATCAGAAAGTGAAGGATTTCATCAAAAAATGTCCAAAGTTTCAGCTGAACAGTGTTATCCCACACCAGCCTCCCGAAGAGCTGTATTCGGTCTTATCACTAACTCCTTTTGCCATATGGGGAATCGACATCTTGGGGCCCCTACCAAAGGCCAAGGGGCAAGTGAGTTTTGTGATCCTAGCCATTGACTACATGACCAAATGGGTCAAAGCCAAACCTCTACAAAAGATCACCGAACAAGAATGCCTGAAATTCATCAAAGAAGGGGTTGTATATCACTTCGGCATCCCGATGGCCCTAGTCTCAGACAACGGCAGACAGTTTGTGGGATCAAAGTTCGAAAGTTTTCTGAAAGAATTGGGGATTCAACATAGAAAAACTTCGATGGAGCACCCTCAGTCGAACGGGCAGGTGGAAGTCACCAACCGAACCTTACTTAACGGTATCAAAAGAAGGTTGGATGAGTTGAAGGATCGGTGGCCAGAAGAGCTACTTAGTGTTTTATGGGCCTATCGAACTACACCAAGAACAACCACGGGAGACTCACCGTTCTTCGGGACCGATGCACTCATACCTGTTGAGATCGGATCCCCTACACTTTGGGTCAGTCAGTATAAGGATTTGTACAACGAGGACAGCTTACGCCTCAACTTAGACCTTCTGGAAGAAGTTCGGGAGTCAGCACTGGTGCGACTAGCTATTTACCAGAAACGCACTGCTCGACACTACAATCAAAAAGTCAAGCAAAGAAGGTTTGAGGCTGGAGATTTGGTGCTTCGAGAATCAGAGGCATCGACCACCCAGAACACCGGCAAGCTAATGCCTAACTAGGAGGGGCCTTATGAAGTAGTGGAGGTGCCGAAGCCCGAGACTTACCGGCTTCGAGAAATGGACGACTCTGAGGTAAAGAATACATGGCATGCTGGAAGACTTAGAAAATATTATCAGTAAAAGTTATGCTATTCTTTCCTTTACTTATATAACTTATACAATTTATCAATGAAATAAATGAGAATTTCTCTTCCAGAAAATTTTATACTTCATTTAAATTCATAAAGCTCTTCCAAACTCGATCAGATAAGCTTCGGGCATAAACTGATCAGACAGTCAGAAAGGACTTAACTGATCGATAAAAGTCACAAGTATAACTGATTGAGAAAGCTACAAATCTGATCAGATAAGCTTCGGGCATAAACTGATCAGATAGTCAGGAAGGACCTAACTGATCGGTAAAAGTCACAAGTATAACTGATTGATAAAGCTACAAATCCGATCAGATAAGTTTCGGGCATAAACTGATTAGAAAGTTAGGAAAGACCTAACTGATCGGTAAAAGTCACAAGTATAACTGATTGACAAAGTTACAAATCCGATCAGATAAGCTTCTGGCATAAATTGACCAGAAAGTCAGAAATGACCTAACTGTTCGATAAAAGTCACAAGCATAACTAATCGAGATAACAACTATGAATTTTTTTGGCAATTTCATTCATATCTGAACGTTTTACAACTCTGATCAGATAGGCTTCAGATACATATATTATAAGCATTACTAATTGGGTAGGTTACAAGCAAAGAAAATTACAAGGTGTACAACCTAACAGAAACTACCCCTTAGGATCCTCCTCTTCAACTTCAGATTCTTCGTCAAAAGAGTCAAGGACGGAAGGATCAAGTCCAGCAGCTTCCATCTTAGCCCGAGCTTTCTCCCGATAAGCATCATAGCCGTTAGCAAACTGAGCCATGACCTTCTCGGTTAAAGCAGGAGATTCTTCGTATTCCGTGATGGTTCGTTGCTTGATTTTGGCACATTCAACCTTCGCGGCGTTGCCTTCTCGAATCGCCTCCCACATTCGGGCAATCACGGCAGAAAAATGCTCCGTGATAGTGTCGATAGCCTTCTCCCGACTCTTGACCTCTTCGGATAAGACATCCTTCTCTTGGATTATCTTCTTGGCATGACCCTCAAGGCCAAAAAACTCTTGTTGCAGAAGGGCATGCTGCTCTTTAAGCTCGGAAGCCTCACACTCGGCTTTGGTCGCTCTATTACGAGTCGTCGCGTGGAGGTCCTGTTCTTTCAGTAGATCCAAGTTCAAACCTCAAACATCGGCTTCGAGTAGGGACACTTCGTTCCTCAGCTGAAACTCCTTCTTAGTGGCTCAAGCCAGAGGAGGAACGGCTCTGGCCAAAATAGCATTAGCCTGCGATCGAGTACACCACCAAGTCAGTTAGAAGAAAAGAGGAATCGACAAAAGGAGTTGTTCAACTTTTACAAATTTACCTGGCATTGAGCCTTGATGTAGGATACCAAGAACTCCTCGGAGGAATAGCCCTTAAATCGCTCGTCATCCCCAGACAATTTGAAGTGTTCAAGTTGAATAAAAGGGAACACCTCTGAAGGGCTTCTCGGCCAAAACGTCTTTTGCGTTCCTGGAGAAGAACTCGACTCAGGGATCGGCTTGGAGGTAGGGGTTGAGTGGGGAAGAGGTTCGACTTCCATGATCTCCATATCAGGATCCTCTGTCAATCGGTGCTTCTTGGCTCGGGGTTCTAGAGGAACCTTGTCAGTCTCCTCTAAATCCGCCGCAACAGCCTCTGGGTGTGGGGGTGGAATAGGTTTTGGAAGGGCTTAGTCAGACACCTTCGGAGCAACAGTCCGGACATAAATCTTCTTTTTCTTCCCTTTTAGCAGGGCCATCTTCTCGGTTCGGCCCATCTTCAGAGCGTTCTTTGTTGACGGCTCAGGTTCAGAAAGGGGAAGTATGGGACCCGAGGAAGAACCAACGGAAAGCTCGGTGAGAGGAATGGCTTTTGTGACGCCCCCAAATTCTGACCTCCACTTGGTCACCCGAATTTGGTTCGTCACTTTCTCAAAGTATTACCATAATAACTAAAATCATACATTTGCAATGAAAGATATAATTTAGAATAATATAAAACGATTTATTATAATTATTCCCCCAAGTCTCGTAACCTACAATACTTAATAGATTACATAATAATATCGAATAAAGACTTATTACATAATCCTACTTAAGTTTAAACATAGTCTATAAATAGTCTTAATATAATATGAGTAATTTAAACATAAAGGGACAAGCTAGTCGATAGCCTTGCCCTTGCCCTTGTCCTTCCCAGATACACCCCCCTGTTCTGCCTTAACTGAAAGATTTTAAATAAGCAAGAATGAGCACAAATTGCCCAACAAGTAATATATCATAAGGGTAATAATTTTATAACACGAGTGTGAAATATCAAAGTATAATTTCTAAGATAGTTCTGAATTTCAGAATAATATCCTAAATAATGAATATCAGCAATTATTGGAATAAGAACGATAATTCAATATAATCGACAGATATATATAAACTCAAAGGTTATCGAAGTATCCCACTAGATAACAAGTTATACTGAGCAGTCACTAAGGACTATTGAACATCTACTAGAATCACCAATACTAAATTGATAACCCAAAAGAACAAGTATTATAGAGGATCAGTCTACAATACTCCTCGTTATCCATAACACCACAGTAATAATATACTCATGTGTTGGGGTTTCTAACAACATACTTTTCCCTTACCTTAAGGGTTGTTCAACTCAGTTTTCTAGATTTCCCCACCAGTCAATTGGTTTGGACAGTTTTATTTTAAACATGCATATAGTCTAGCCGAATCAAATGGCATCGAATTTTTCACAATATTCAAAGACAATACCAATTTCAATATGAATAATAGTTTTCACAATGGTTTAACATACTAGCTCATTTGAACGAGAAAGTAATCTGACTAGTATTCAAAAGGGATAAGCTTACAGTATTTGTCGAATAATATAATGCAATAATAGTAGGGTTCAGATACTTGCTTAATATAATTTGAGTAAGGTTAGAGAAACTTGCTCAATAGTAATTGGAGTAAGTTTAGGAAACTTGCCTCAAGCGTAGTTTACCAAAATATCGCTTAATACACTTTCGAATCCTAACATAATATGATACGCATATAGGAAATTCATTAGTTAATCATATTCGATAAACAATCTTGATAAATATAGTCCAAGTGTACAAGCACGACTCAATCAAGAACCTTATACGTATGTTATTACTTAGCTCGGATCTATCGTTAGACTTCATCATTTTAAAATACTATGTTAATTCAAGCTAAGGTAGGTGTTAACATGCAAAGCTACCTTTATCAGTGTATCATGAACAGAAATAAACATAATGAAGTTACACTAGCATGCTACATACTTCAAAATCACAGAAGTCACTTTCCAACTCTACATAATGGCAGCCTACCGATTTTGAGACTCAAAGGAGACATCGCGATCGCTGCTCCCCAAATTTAAAACCAGTAATTTAGTAGTTATTTGCTTGGCCTAGCATGTCCATCCTTATATATATAACCTATATTAATAGGTCAAGGGTCTTTTTGTATCTTTCCAGTTCAATCTATGTCCCCTCTTGCATAATACAGTTCTAATTTGGACATCTCAATAATTTAAGGCTATTTAAGGTTATGAAATCACAAAGTTCAACATGCTTGCTTCTTTAAATATATAAAGTAGTCATATAACTCATATTAGAAATGATTGTGAGTATTCATATCACATACGTGTCATTAACCTCGCTTTGTTTTGAAATATGCTTCCTTTATGCTTTATTTGAATTATGATACCTAAGTATAATGATATATATATATATATATATATATATATATATATATATATATATATGATACATGAGTGAGTCTAAGAGTATTATCTGACATGTTCACAATTATTAGATTTCAACTTTCCAAGTAGCACATCAACATTCACGTTCAAAGTTAGCATTTTCATTAGCAAAGCTTACTAATAAGTCTAACATGATCATGCTTCAATATGAAACCCATATACTTAAGTTAGTATGTCTGACATGCATTTCAAAACCATACTAACATGCTTGCAAGATCAGAATATGCATTATTCAAGTTTACCATTTCTCGTTTTTCCAAAACTTGAAGTTTTCTTGAAAACTTAGCTCAAATCAAGCTAAAACAACATAACATGTTCAAAACAATATCTAACCATATGATAGGGTCATTTATAGGCTTAACCTAACTATCATAGAATGCTCAAAATAAATCAGAAACCTCAAATCAAGATTCAATAAAGTACCACGCTGCGATCGCTACGCAGATTAGCTTATGGAAGTGGCGTGGTGCCACTCAATAGATTGAAAAATGGCTCTGCAGAAGCAGAGCCTTAACACAAGAGATGCTACACCTGCAACCAGACCAGCTACCATGTTCCAAAACATGTGTACCAACTCATATAACACAATAGCATGCTATTCTTCATCAATTAACAGAGGATCCAACAAATTCTAGAATTTGACAAAACTCAAACTCAAGAATATTAAAGTAGAATTATACCTCTTGAAGCTTAATGGAATTCTTCAATACAATGATTGCACTCCCTCAATTTCTCAGTAGCTCACACTCCCTATTACACCTCTCAAACAATTCAAGCAACATAAAGAATGAAAGGAAGTGTTTAATTTATAGAAAATCTCTTGACCAAGCTAAGCCATTATCCAAGAACTCAATCCAAAGGATTAAGGTATTGCATGAAGTATAAGAAGGAGTTGGTAGATTGGTTGTTAGAACTCATCATTGTGACACACCCCCAAATCTTGGTTACCTGACCCCCGAGTTTGGTGTTCACAATCTACAATATAATACTAACTAACTACCCATTCATATAGAAATAGTAATACATATCACATTAACATATGCTGTTAATACATTAGTCCTAGGTCCGCTAACCTTAACATTACAAACATACCCCTTGGATATACAAAAAGGGTTTACAATTATAACATATTCATAATGTTTATAAAAAAAAACTAATCCAACATTTTGCCTTTGCCTTTGTTCTTCTTTGACCCGCTGGCCTCTTCGTTCCTAGCTGAAATATTTTATTTAGCAAGGGTGAGCAACAAGTTTGCCCCGCAAGTTAAGACATACAATAAATGTATACGAATCAATAAGAACAGACTATCTATTTTGATAGAATGAAACCAAAGTTTGGGGAACTTTGAAATAGTTGAACAAAGTTTTAATAATTAATAAGTCTTCTCACAATCTATACAACACAATAATTTGATAATGAAAGAGTACAACGCTTTCAAAGTTTCTGCGATATTCTAATGAATAATCAAGAATCAATTCTACGTAATTACAAAGTGGAATGTTTTCAAGATTTATGCTGAGTGATCACAAAAGATCTTGAACTTCTCTTCTCGGGTATATATTAAAGTTTTACTTTGACATATACACAGGTGTATCAGATAACCATAAAGATTAAATCTTACCCATATGCAAGTACTTAGAGCCGGCCAACTCCTTGTACCCTATATTATGCATAATACTTAACAGTGCGCAATGACCAAATATACGACCTAAAATGTTCCCTTTATATAAAAGGTCATTCTTCTCAGTCTTTGAATCAAAATTTGATTTAACAACGAAATGCAATGATTTCAATATCTAATCACTTCTCTTCTCAAACCTATCAAGTTTTCTTTTTCGATCTAGCCGATACAATTGGCATTGATCTATCAATAATAATTAAATTATCTTCTCTTCTCTTCTCAAACCTATCAAGTTCTTACAAATGTTCGTCTAGCCAGAATAATTAGCTAAGACATTTCTCAATATAATTTGACAATAAATAAGAATTATCTATACTGTCAATATTAGCTTTTACAGATATGAATATCCAACAACAGTAATTCTACGAATATATATTTTCCGAATCAGTAATTCAATTTAAATTATTAAACATGCACTAACTGCGAATAATCAACAATAAATTCTTGGACATGGTATAATTAACAATAATTGAATGAATATAACTCAAGGGTGAGTTCGAAAATTTGTCTTCTCCGCTGATTATAGCTACACAAAATACTTATCTGCGTTCGTAAGACCTATAACCAATAATATCGGTCTCACAATTAGCACAATAATTTATAATCACGTAACACTGTATTCTACAGTCAAACTTCTCCTAGGCACATTACCACATAGCCACTTAACAAGTCTAACTAGTTCGGTCTGGTTGGACTTCGGTCCATTCTCGGTGTTCTGGTCACCTTATCCGACAATTAACACAGTTATTGTCAATTAAATTCGGTTTCTAAGCTTAAATATTAATTTAGATAAGTTATATATATATATATATATATATATATATATATATACCATTTATAATATTTTTCGGAAGCTTTTAATAATTTATAAACAATTATTATAATTTATAATAATTTTTCAAACACTTAAATAATTTTTAAATGATTTAATTATTAAATAATCTTATTATTATTAATATTTAATAATATAAAAATATTTATGTTATACTTCTCAAAATATTAAAGTTATTGTTAATAACTTAAAATATTTTTAAATCATCAATATTCTACTTAAATGATTTTTAAAATAATTAAAATCATTTTTAAATCATCACCATTAATATTTAAATATTAATAAAATTATCATCCAAATATTAAAAGTTATTAATTATCACCATTAATATTTAAATATTAATAAAATTATCATCCAAATATTAAAAGTTATTAATTATAACTTAAAATATTTTTAATCATTTTTCTCATTTTTAAATTAATAAAATCATTTTTAATTCATTTATTTAATATAATAATTAAATAAATCTAATATCATTATTATTAATTTATTAATGAGAATTCTCCAAAAATATAGAAAATTATATTTTATAATTCAAAATATTTTCTAACATTTTATTCTTATTTAAAATAATTTTAAATCAATAAAATCCTTTTTAACTTATTTATTTAATTTAATAATTAAATATATCTAATATCATTAATATTAAATTATTAATGAAAATTCTCTAAAAATATTAAAAGTTACATTTTATAACTCAAAATATTTTTAAATACTTTATTCTTATTTAAAATGATTTTTATATAATTAAAATCATTTTTCTCGTAATTTATTTCATACACTACTTAAATAAATTAAATAGCATTAATATTCAAATAATTATAATTATTAATGAAAAATGTGCCAAATAGTTAGAAATTATTGTTCATAATCTAAAATGATTTTTAAACCCATTTTTGTTATTTTTAGAATTTATTTTCTATTTTTAATTAATCATTGAAATTCGTAAAATAAAATAAATAGAAACCGTCGCTAAAGCCTATAACTACACTTGTTTATATCGCCTTAGGTGTTCTTGAGCTCAAGAACACCGCCGTAATCTCGAGTTCAAGCTTACTCGTTTGACTCAATTTAATTCCTAGCTTAGGCATGATCTGGGCTAACTTGAACATTGATGTTGTACTAGGAATGTAGTACTACAACTATCAATCACTAACTTGGTCATACGATATCACAACAAGGAGATCAAAGCCTCCAAAGTTGTTGTCAGACGATTTCTGGGTTTTCTTGAAACCCAGGCAGTTCGACTTGGTACTTTCCAGCCCAAATTAATCTAGGTTCTTATCTTGGTTCATGATGTTTAATGGTTCAAGATTATAGTGCTTGTGTCATAGAACATTTACAAAACAACAACTCAGTTTAACAACAACAGAATCACAATGTATGACCCGGTCAAACTCTGACACAAACTAAGTTCATACGTTTTCTAGAAATTCCAGAAAACAAACATTCATGCCGAGTAGGCTACTTTGACCGCTTGCTACATTCGATCTGTTGATCAAATACATGATGTTAAGTCATGACTCTATAGTAAAGATAATAGGTTACACATTTATTACAACAACAACAACAAAACTTGTAAACACTGACAGATCTAGTCATTTGAAAAGCTTGTCAGACTCTAGTAAATCGTTTCTGGGTTGCCCAGATAGTTCATGGTCATGCCCGGTCAACGAGTTTTGACCATGAATAACTACAAATCTAGACATCTGATGGTTGTACTACCACTTTCAGATTAAAGACAACATAACAGACTACCTATCCAAAAGCTCAAACAACAAAAATCATAAACGAGCAATGATCTATGGCCACTGACATTACGTTGTCAGACCACTTTTCGAGCTCAAGAACAGTTTGAAAAATCATCATTTTAAGGCAGTTTGATGCTTTGGATATATGTTTGATCATCATAGATCAACATAAAACATCATTTAGCAAGATTCTAAACACAAAAACACAAAATTTATCTAAGCATACAAGATCAAATTAGGTTTTAGGGTTTATACCTTCTTGGTAAATCTTCGATCTTAGATCTTCTTATCTGATATTGGTTGATCTAGGGCTGATTCTAGAACTGATATACTTATAATTTTCGGAGCTTTGGATGGAGAAGGAGTTGGTGAGAGCAAGAGAGCAAAATGGCAAAGTTTGTACACTTTCTCTCTTAATCTATTTATATTTGATTATATGTTGTTTGGATCTACTAAATTTCGGCTGATTTGCTAGATATGCACTCACCAAGTCAATGTAGTGGTTCACCAACTAATGTTGCTAGCATTTTTACAAGTTATCATTTAAAGAAAATGAAAAAGGGCATTTTGGTCATTTGTAAAATAAATTTAATGGCATACATGGAATTTGTCACACCCTTAGGGTTTAACCCTTAGGTTTTAAATACTCCAATTCTAGAATTTTCTAATTAGGATTTTTAAATTAGAAAATTAAAAGTTTAAAACTAAAATTACGGTTTTAAATATAAATTAATATTTCTAAAGTATAATTAGGGTTTCTTAATTATATTAACACATAATAATCACTTTAGGCTTGCTAATTAGGATTAGGGTTTTAATTAGAAAAATAAAATTTCTAAATTACAATTAGGGTTTGTAAAATAGAAGTCAAGATAACTAAAATATAATTAGGGTTTTCTAATCATATTTAAGTTTAATAAACACATTAAGCTTACTAATTAGGATTAGGGTTTCCTAATTAGGGTTTTAGGATTTCCGAATTTAAAATTAGGGTTTCTCGACTTTTAATTATGGTTTCTAACAGTACGTTAGGGTTTCTAATCTTGAGATTAGGGTTTCTAATCCCTTATTAGGGTTTATAATTTTACACCTTATCCGATCAATCATTGATCAATAAATCTCTTCGGTACAAACACATACTCATTAATATAATTATTTTAATTATATTTTCTATCGAATCCCTTTTCAGAAATTAGGGTTAGGATTTCTAAAGCGGTTAAGCACAACTCTACTCTAAATTTATTAGTCAATACACAAATTGACCTTCTCGAGACTCGTATCACAAATACTTGTCACAAAATTGATAATAAATATTAATATTAATTAAAAAAAAATTATTAATAAAATTTTGATTATTCGAAATCCCAGGTTATCACATTCACCCCTCCTTAAAAGGATTCCGTCATCGGAATCACCGCTTTCTTATTCTCTACAATCTTTTAAAGTTGTATCATCAATTCATTTTACTAACACAATATTAATTCGTGTCTCAAATTCTAACCTGTGACTTGGATCTTTACAAGAAAATAGTTCATAGAAATATCTGACTCATAATTCTCGCATAATTAAATTTCTAAGCAAAATCGTTACCTGTCGCCACCTCCTATGTGACGCCCCTAGAATAAGTATACATCACCCATTCTGAGTTGTCAAATACATGGTACAGAAACAACTACAACTTTATTAATACAATTATCGTGCAAAATACGACAACACTTGAACTGTGAGTTTAAATACAAATATTGTCTTCTAGACAATATCCACACCCAAATAAGTCCTCATTACAATTATTGATACATTATTTTACAAAAATGGTGAGGACTACTAAAACCACTTCTAGAACCATCATTCCATACCCCGATTAGTACTCGCTACATTCTCGCCTCTTGAGAAGAAAAATGGAACAAAAAGGAAAAGGGTGAGCTCAACTAGCCCAGTAAAGAACATTATGACTAAGATAACATAGAATAAATTATCGTTAGTCCTCAACAGGAAAAAATCTAATAGAATACAATAGACAACCAGTTTTAAATCAATATTCACAGCGGAAATAATAATTCATTAGAAGAGTTAAGTAGAGAATGAAATCTACTATCTTCTATATATGAATTTAAAAGTTCATCGTCGATATTTTATCCCTGTAACATCAATTAATATATATCTGGAATCAAATATTCATCTTTGCACTACAGGCCAAAGATATTCATCATTTGGTCATGTTCATCTAAACACCAGTTCATCTTTGCACTACGGGCCAAAGATATTCATCAGAAAATCGTTCATCTTCTCACTACATGCCAAAGATATTCAGAAATATAATCATTTAGGACTGAGGATGATGAAAAAGATTTTAAAGAAAACAAATCCAGTGAGACAAAAGAACAAATATTAGTTATTCGTATTACAGTTTTATCCAAGTTCAATAATACTCCATAATAACCAATTTTGAAGCAGAATTCAAAAATAAAGATCAAAACATGGATACAATCAAAGATAGTAACCATAATAGACATCTTGGACAAAAAGAAGAAAATTTCATTTTCTCGGTGAATAGTGTCGTATTCGTGAATAGTGTCGTATACGTGAATAGTGCCGTATACATAAATAGTAACCCCGACACAAAAAGTTCCAAATTTGATAAAAAGTTCAGACCAATATTTTGGCATAATGATATTGAAGAAAATAATATCATTTAAGAAGAAAACAACATCCCTTACCTCGAAAGAATAAGATTTCAACCGAATATCAATATAGTGCTGAAGAAAACTTACACCGTATAGCAACACTCAAAGTATCAAAATACTCACAAGAATAGGCTCAATATTTCGAGAGATAAAGAGAGAGAAAACTTTAATTTCTGGTGTGATTTTCAATTCTAACCTAAGCACCCTATTTATAGGAAATTGCTTAAAACACCAAAGTAGAAAATTTAATAACATATAATAATTATTAAAATTTGTCTATGCCAACCTTTGAATTCAGATTTCAGCATGCTTAACAACACATGAGCCCACCAACCAACCACAAAAACGTTTTTCTATTAAAACAAATTTAAAACTTTTAAAAAATAATTATTTCGGAACTTCAGAACTTTAGTAATTCATAATAAATAGCCCTTTTATCAGAAAAATTCAAACCTCATGTGCTTTCCATAGGAAATTCTATTCTCTACAACTTTGCAGAAGAAAATATTTCCAAATTCCAAACAGAAATTGACCGAAATCCACAAACGGGCGATTTTACACGCTATAATCAAATTTCAGTCAAGAAATGGGGTCCACCAACATGAAAACATGTTTTAAATATTTATTGCAACAAAAATACTCTTCCTCCTCATATACTCATATATCCCACATTCATTGTAAAAATATCACCATTATTATATTATTAAAATATAATAATATATTTAAATGAATTGTTTTATCAAAAAAGATAAAATATTAATTTTCAACAATTGTCACATTACAAATTTTCTCCATCTATATCCAAGATAAAATCAATATTTTCCACATCATATAAATCAATAATTAATTATTCACAAATAATATTACGTAATCTTAATCATCGATAACCAGTGCCGCTCACGAAAAGAGGGGCTTTCCAATAAGGATTTCTCCTTATCGGGCGCCAAGCATTTAGGTGACCAAACCTCTCCTTAGATGTAACTTTCTAGACATTGCCAATAATGTTATCTAATAATATTATTCGATAATATGAATTATGGCTTCGATAATGGAAAATACTTGTGTAGTGACAATTATCAAACAACAAGAATATAAAATATTAACGTAGCAATTATCAATCAATAAAATAAAATATTGAATAGTAATTATCGTAATAATTATTGAGTAGTACCTTCTTACGTAAGAATCAATAATTGGTGCAATACTGCAGTGCTACTCGTGTTTTAACCACCGGTATTTCAACAAGATAATGAAGAATAACAACGCCAATTATTTATAAACAACTTATTTTGTCGCTTTCTTCATCCAATCGCTTTCCGTTATGGGGTCCACACAAGGTCGCTACCATACCGTCAGCATTTAATATTCCCCAACAAAGAAGAATATTCCACGACCAAACGAATATTCTCCGATAAAAATGAATATTTTATAACCACTTGCTTATTTAAAATATTTGAGCATTTTACCCATAACTAACCACATTAATCAAATCAACCCTTACTATTTCAAAATAATAAATAGAGGAATTAAATTTCATTTATTAATAATTTGGGGTCTTACAACCTCCCTCCTTATAAAATTTCGTCTCGAAATTGACGACGTACTCGTGTTTCAAAAGATGAGGATACCTCGCTTTCATTTCTGTTTTCAACTCCCAGGTCATTTCCTCAATAGCATGGTTCCTCCACAAAACTTTAACTTGTGGTATGACCTTTGTGCGTAGGACATGCTCCTTTTTATCCAAGATCTTAACATGTACCTTATCGTACGTTAAGTCTTCTGCTATCTCGTCCGGTTCTAACACAATAACGTGGTTCGGGTCTTTCACATATTTACGAAGCACAGATATATTAAAAACATTATGAACACGAGACATACTTGGAGGTAACGTGAGTCTATAGGCCACATTTCCTACTCGGTCAAGAATCTGAAATGGACCAATAAATCGTGGATTGAGCTTTCCTCTCTTCCCAAATCTTGTAACTCTCTTTCATGGAGCAAACACGCAACAATACATGATCCCCAATACTAAATTCCACGTCCTTTCGATGAAGATCCGCATAACTCTTTTGTCGATCATGTGCCGTTTGTATACGTTGTCGAATCATTTGGATCTTTTCTGTAGTCATACGTACCAACTCGGGTCCCAACAATGTTGCTTCACCCACCTCATCCCAACATATTGGAGAGCGACACTTTCGTCCATACAATACTTCGAATGGAGCCACACCTATACTTCCATGATAACTGTTGTTATAGGAGAATTCCACCAATGGTAAATACTTATCCCAACATCCTTTGAAGTCTAGGACACAGAGTCTTAATAGATCTTCAAGAGTTTGAATAGTCCTCTCTAATTGTCTCATTCTGCTTTGAGGATGGTATGTCAAATCAATCAGAATCCATGCCCATAGCTTTTTGCAAGCTAACCTAAAATCTTGAAGTGAATCTTGGGTCACGATCCGAAACTATGGATATTGGCATGCCATGCAACCTCACAATCTCATTTACGTACATACTAGCAAGACGTTCAAGGGAATAAGTCTCTCGTATTGGCAAGAAATGTGCAGACTTGGTTAATCTATCAACAATAACCCAAATAGCATTTATGCCTTGAGAAACCGTGGGAAGACCCGTAACGAAATCCATGGTAATATGTTCCCACTTCCATTTCAGAATCTCAAGTGGTTGCAGTGGACCCTTTGGCACTTAATGCTCCGCTTTTACACGTTGACAAGTTAAACACCTCGAGATAAACTTCGCGATCTCTCTCTTCATATTGTTCCACCAAAATGTATGTCGAAGATCATGATACATTTTGGTACTCCCAGGATGGATTAAAAATGGTGTATTGTGTGCCTCCATCATGATCTTGTACTTCAAATCAGAATCGTTAGGAACACAAAGTCTGGAGTGGACTCGAAGTATTCCTTCTTCATCGATTCTTGCTTCGGAATAACACCTTCTTGCACTTTTTTCTCATACGCATCAACTCCGGTCTTCTGGGCTTGAGCAACTTTAACTTTATCGATTAAAGTTGGTTCTATGCGATACTTGACATCATCGCACTCGCTCCTCGCATATGATCTTCTACTCAACGCGTCGCCTACCACGCTTGCTTTTCCAGATGGTATTGAATGGTATGGTCGTAGTCTTTCAATGCTTCTAGCCAACGCCGTTCTGCCGCATGTTGAGTTCTTTTTGAGTGAAGAAATATTTGAGGCTTTTATGGTCTCAATATATCTCCACTTTCTCCCCATATAGATAGTGCCTCCAGATCTTTAGCGCAGAACGATCGCCGCTAACTCTAGATCATGAGTAGGATAATTCCTCTCATATTCTTTAAGTTGTCATGAGGCATAGGCTATGACTTTCCCGTTGTATGAGAGAACATCATAACCCTTTGCACAAGCATCGTTGTAGATAACAAATCCATCCGAACCGGATGGTATTGTCAAAACAGTGCCAAATGAGTCTCCTCTTAAGCTCTTGGAAACTCTTCTCGCATTCCTCGCTTCTATCTGAATTTTATATCTTCCGAGTCACCGAGTTAATGGAGTAGCAATTCGAGAAAATCCTTCCATGAATCTCCGATAATAACCAATTAAGCCCGTAAAGCTACGTGATTTTTATCACCGACTTCGATTGTTTCCAACTTTATATTGCTTCAATCTTCGCCGGGTCAACAGATACTCCATGTTTTGACTCCATATGCCCAAGGAATGCTACTTCCTCAAGCCAGAACTCGCATTTCTTCAACTTGGCATATAACTTGTTTTCACGAAGCCTTTGGAGTACCAGCTTCAAATGGTGTTCATGATCTTCACGACTTTTGGAATATATGAGGATGTCATCAATAAAGACAACAACGAACTGATCCAAATATTCCTTGAATTCTCGGTTCATCATATCCATGAAAGCCGCAGGAGCATTAGTCAATCCAAAAGACATAACTAAGAATTCATAATGCCCGTACCGAGTTCTAAAGGCAGTCTTTGAAATATCCTTAGTTCTAATCTTCAGCTGATGATATCTAGAACGAAGATCAATTTTTGAAATGAATTATGCTCCTTGTAACTGGTCAAACAGGTCATCAATACGAGGTAGCGGATACCTATTTTTGATAGTGACATGGTTTAATTCCCGGTAGTCGATACAAAGTCGCATACTCCCGTCTTTCTTCTTTACTTAATAAAACAGAGCACCCCAAGGAGATGTACTAGATTTAATGAAACCGGCGTCCAACAACTCCACGTAGTTGGACCTTTAACTCCCGGAAGTTCAATAGAGCCATTCGATATGGGGTTTTAGAAATGGGCTTTGTACCAGGTTCAAGATCAATAAAGAATTCAACTTCACGTTCTGGGGGTAGACCGGGAAGTTCTTCAGGAAATACGTCAACAAGATCAATAACAACAGGAATATTATTCAAATATGACGTGTCTTTATTCAAATCCATAACATGGGCTAAGAAAGCTTGACATCCGTTTTTTAATAAACGAATATCTTTATGACTTGATATAACAATGATTGATTTTAATGGCTTAGTTGCTTGAATTCGCACAACAGGTTGGTTAGGAATATGAAAACTAACAACCTTACAAAAACAATCAATTTTGGCATGATGAGTAGTTAACCAATCAATCCCTAAAATCACGTCAAATGCAAGTATCTTTAAAGAGATAAGGTCAATGTAAGGTGATGGTGCCAACTTGGATCAAACAAGATTTATAAGCGAGTGGATGTGATGAAAGTTTCTCCTAACTGAGTCTCCACAGATAAATCAAAGTCCGATTTCTCCTGAGTCAAGTTTAAACGCTGAGCACAAGCAGAGAAATAAATGAATGGGTAGCACCAAGATTCAGTAAGGTATAAACTTCGCATGAATTTATGATTAGCTTACCCGTGATCACCTCGCTTGGGTTCCTCGCATGTTGACTAGTCACGATAAGCACTCTTCCAGAACCGCTTGACTTTGACTTTTCTCGGATAGCCTTTTGAGTCACCATCCTCACTGGACTTGGTTTCGCTGATAAAGGCAATCTCGAGCGATATGTCCTTCCTTTCCATAATTATAACATACCTTAAACTGCTGGGCAATTTTGGCCGATATGTCCTTCTTTTTCGCACTTATAAAGATATGACCGGTGGTCGCTTTCCTCCTTAGAACCGATTCTTCTTTGGTGTGGACGTCTTCAGATTGTCATTGTTGAATCTCCTCTTTTAAAATCTCCTCCCGACTCGCTTCTTATATTCTCATGGCCATGATTACCACCAGAGTGGTCACGCCTTATCCGTATTTTTCTTTTTCTCCACGGTTATCGTTGTTCGACGATGGCTCGCACACCGGTATGATCCTAGTTGGGTCCCTCGGTTGAACGTATTTCGTTATCTCGCCTAATAATTGAGCCCCGCTGACAACATCCGAATAGAGACAAAATTTATGTGAAATGAGATATTGACGTATCTTGGGTTTCAAACCTCTTAGAAACATCCGCGTCATACGTTCCTCATTCTCCACCAAATGAGGTGCAAACCTGGACAACTCTGCAAACTTCGCCTCGTACTGGGACACCATCATGTTATTCTGCTCCAGTCTAATAAACTCTACCTCCTTCATATGACGAATACTTGTAATTGAACAGTTTCTGAAACGTTTCCTAAGCCATGCTAAGTGCGACTGGATGGGTACGCTTCACAGATTCCCACCAGTAATCTGCCTCATTACGGAACATAAAGGTGGGGAATAGAACCTTCTGTTCCTCCGTGCATCCCAATACATCGGATATCTTGGTAATTTGTTTGACCCACGTCTGCGCCTTAATCGGATCCGGTTTTCCCCAGAATTCTGGTGGTCCCAACTCCTTGAACTGCTTGGCTGTGACAAAACGTGAATTGCTATCATTTCCTCATGTATTTTGAACACAAGTCTCCCTCGTCTGATTTTGCATGAACTGCAAAAAGCTTCTAAACATCCCATCGTTCATCATTTGCTCAGTGGTGTTGTTCACAGGAGGAACATTGCCAGCCTGTTGCACGTTCTCCTCGTTGGTGAGTACAGACGTCTCCACGGTCTCATTTACTCCACTTTTAACATTCTCAGTTGCCATTCTTAAATACTGCCATAAAACAATGGTTAATTAAACAAAATAACAAATCACATAATACCCCTATATTATGACCGACCAACAAATAAGCTTAGGTAGGACACACTAGCGAAGGATTTACTCGTCTCTCCCCTCCTAGTTCTATTCCCCGATCTCCGCCAGAGATCATATTCCTAAGCTCTGATACCAACTGTGACGCCCCTAAAATAGGAATACATCACCCATTCTGAGTTGTCAAATAAATGGTACATAAACAACTACAACTTTATTAATACAATTATCGTGCAAAATACGACAACACTTGAACTGTGAGTTTAAATACAAATATTATCTTCTAGACAATATCCACACCCAAATAAGTCCTCATTAAAATTATTGATACATTATTTTACAAAAATGGTGAGGACTACTAAAACCACTTCTAGAACCATCATTCCATACCCCGACTAGTACTCGCTACATTCTCGCCTCCTGAGAAGAAAAATGGAACAAAAAGGAAAAGGGTGAGCTCAACTAGCCCAGTAAAGAATATTATGACTAAGATAACATAGAACAAATTATCGTTAGTCCTCAACAGGGAAAAATCTAATAGAATACAATAGACAACTAGTTTTAAATCAATATTTACAGCGAAAATAATAATTCATTAGAAGAGTTAAGTAGAGAATGAAATCCACTATCTTCTATATATGAATTTAAAAGTTCATCGTCGATATTTTATCCCTGTAACATAAATCAATATATATCTGGAATCAAATATTCATCTTTGCACTATAGGCCAAAGATATTCATCATTTGGTCATGTTCATCTAAACACCTATTCCTCTTTGCACTACGGGCCAAAGATATTCATCAGAAAATTATTCATCTTTGTACTACATGCCAAAGATATTCAGTAATATCATCATTTAGGACTGAGAATGATGAAAAAGATTTTAAAGAAAACGAATCCAGTGAGACAAAAGAACAAATATTAGGGATTAGTATTACAGTTTTATCCAAGTTCAATAATACTCCATAATAACCAATTTTGAAGCAGAATTCATAAATAAAGATCAAAACATGGATACAATCAAAGATAGTAACTATAATAGACATCTTGGACAAAAAGAAGAAAATTTCATTTTCTCAGTGAATAGTGCCGTATTCGTGAATAGTGTCGTATACGTGAATAGTGCCATATACGTGAATAGTAACCCCGACACAAAAAGTTCCAAACTTGATAAAAAAAGTTCAGACCAATATTTCGGCATAATGATATTGAAGAAAATAATATCATTTAAGAATAAAACAACATCCCTTACCTCAAAAGAATAGTACTTCTGGCTGGAATACTGAATATAGTGCTGAAAGAAACTTACACCGTATAGCAACACTCAAAGTATCAAAATACTCACAAGAATACGCTCAATATTTCGAGAGAGAAAGAGAGAGAAAACTTTAGTTTCTGGTGTGATTTTCAATTCTAACCTAAGCACCCTATTTATAGGAAATTGCTTAGAACACCAAAGTAGAAAATTTCATAAAATATAATAATTATTAAAATTTGTCTACGCCAACCTTTGAATTCAGATTTCAGCATGCTTAACAACACATGAGCCCACCAACCAACCACAAAAACGTTTTTCTTTTAAAACAAATTTAAAACTTTTAAAAAATAATTATTTCAGAACTTCAGAACTTGGGACATCCTAAGCAGCCACTGCATCTTGCATCGTCATATTGAATGCACGGATGGTGGTCTTCCTGGCTGAGCAGGTCCTCGAATTGCGAAGGTTCCGCTACTGGGTTCCTTGTTGCCACTTTCCTTCTCCGCATTTATCTTAGGATAGTTCCGAACAAGATGATCAGTCGATCCGCACGCAAAGCAACCTTGTATCTTCTTTGGATTGGGATAATTGGGCGACATGTGTCCCTCTTGTCCGCAATTGTAACATACTCCCTTCTTCTTCAAACAAACTCCTGCATGATTCTTTCCACAAGTTGCACATGGTTCCCTTCCTTTCCTATTATCTTCTGTCTTAGTACCCAACTGGGTATTCTCGCTCTATTTCCTCTTATTCGGGTTACTACCACCACCTCTTCCGCCATCATTGGTCTTCTTCTTTTTCTCCTGATGAAATCGAGATGCAGCTTCGCTCCCTCTTTCAGTAATTAACGCTTTCTCCATCAAAACTGCGAACATATTGATCTGCAATACCGCTACCTTATTGAATATCCCCGGCTTCAGTCCGTTCTCGAATTTTCTCGCTTTTCTCGCCTCTGTATCCACCTGATGAACTGCAAATCTAGCCAACTCGTTGAATTTGGCAGCATATTCTGATACCGACATGTTTTCTTGTTTTAATTCTAGAAATTTGACTTCCATCCTGGATTGCATACTCGGCGAAAAGTAGTTCTCAAAGAACAATTCTTTAAATCTTGTCCAAGTCACCACAGCTGTACCAGCTTTCGCTTGATTAGTCTCCCACCAGTAATTGGCTTCTCCCTTCATTAAGTATGTTGCAAAAGCTGTCTTTTGCTCTTCCGCTACCCTGGCGATAACGACTGCTTTCTCTATATCTTTTACCCAAGTTTGGGCTTCAATCGGATCTGTGGTTCCTTTGAATTCTGGTGGTCCCACCACTTTAAAGTCTTTGAAGTTAGCCAATCTGTCAGTTGGCTGTTCTCTCGCTCTTCCTCTTCCTGCGGGAGCTCTATTCCCCATAGCTTCAGCTATCATATTTACAAATGTATCGGGTTAGCTTGACCTCCTTCATTATTCACCGATTGCTCTTCTCTTTGATTTTGATTCTGTCGTCTAGGCGGCATTATCTGATTTAAATAAAAAAAAATCTTACATTAATTCTCTTTCTCTACATAAATTCTTAACACAATAAGAATTCAACACATAATTCTCATATATAAACGAATATTTATTCAAATAGTTTATAGCACATTTAGTACTTAACACATATTACTATCCCTTTTTAAATCATATCAGGATTAACAACGCAACTTTACACAAAAAGTTACAATTCTCCATTCACCATTGTTATTACCAGTTCGTCAAACTTACCACACTTATGAGTTCAGGAACTTGCCACAATTATATGAGTGTATGAACTTATCCTAGTCAGACCTTTGGCGTCCATTTGCTGAGGGGTTCAAAATATTTCATATAATTATGAGTCATTAACTTACCATAAGTATATGTTTTAAGAACACACAAATTAATCTTAATCTTATATTCATATAGAAAAAAAAGATTTCATTCATACAAACATATTTATATTTACATATGCTTAAACATCGTTCTTAATATTACAACATTTAATATCATAATCTTCCACCAAAAGATACTAACGCTCAAATTTAAGTTATCTACCGTCCACTCCCTTTACCAGTCTTCTTATTGTTGGGACACTTGTTGAATCCGTGACCCGTTCTTCCACATGAGAAACACTTCCTCAAATTCGGCTTAGGACAATGTAGAAAAAAATGTCCTTCATGCTTGCATTTGAAGCACACGTTCTTCCACATTATGCACTCTCCCACGTGAGTCTTCACACACTTGCTACATGCTTGCTTCTTCTTTGAGTTTGAATTTTCAGAATTAGGGATGTCGTTGTCCCTCTTTCTCTTTTTTTTTTCCTTTTTGCTGCTTGATTGTCCCTTCAGACGATCCACCACCTTCAGTCTTCATTCTTTCCACATGTGCCTTGAGCTCATTCCGTTCTTCAGTCATTTCGCGTAACGCTTGCTCCGTCTTCCATAACTCCTACAAGAGAAACACTTTGCTCCAGAGTTCTTGAACTTCTGCAGATAGTTGATCTTGTTCTTCAACTTTAGTCGTATTCTTTTTCTCCACCCTAGCTTGCTCAGACTCTGCCTCCTCATCTCCACTTAGATACATCTCGGGATAATCGCTATGATCGCTCCCCAGATTGACCATAGGTTCATCTTCTCCCACCTTCTCAATTGATTCGTTTTGCTTTGGCACCTCAACTTCTGGCACGGGTGCAACAACCGCTTGCATCTCCACACTCATTTGATCTTCTCCAGACATACTACAATCAGTTTAAACAACTTGATTAGTACTTCACCAATACAACATTCTCACACTATGTGTACACTTATCTCACTATTGATGCACTTCGGCAATCCCTTAAATAGAACTCTAAATGAGTTTTCTCTATCTCGCGTATGGTTATAATCCTAGGGTCCACTTAAGGTTTATAACCTATAGCTCTGCTACCAACTTGTGACACCTTGGTCACTACAGCTTTGAAACCAACCTGTGACACCCCCAAATCTGGGTTACCTGACCCCCGAGTTTGGTGTTCAAGATCCACAATATAATACTAACTAACTACCCATTCATATATAAATAGTAATACATATCATATTAACATATGCTGTTAATACATTAGTCTCAGGTTCGCTAACCTTAACATTACAAACATACCCCTTAGATATATAAAAAGGGTTTACAATTACAACATATTCATAATGTTTATAAAAAAAAAACTAATCTAGCATTTTGCCTTTGCCTTTGTTCTTCTTTGACCCGCTGGCCTCTTCGTTCCTAGCTGAAATATTTTATTTAGCAAGGGTGAGCAACAAGTTTGCCCCGCAAGTTAAGACATACAATAAATGTATACAAATCAATAAGAACAGACTATCTATTTTGATAGAATGAAACCAAAGTTCGGGGAACTTTGAAATAGCTGAACAAAGCTTTAATAATTAACAAGTCTTCTCACAATCTATGCAACACAATAATTTGATAATGAAAGAGTACAACTCTTTCAAATTTTCTGCGATATTCTAATGAATAATCAAGAATCAATTCTACGCAATTACAAAGTGGAATGTTTTCAAGATTTATGTTGAGTGATCACACAAGATCTTGAACTTCTATTCTCGAGTATATATTAAAGTTTTACTTTAATATATACACAGGTGTATCAGATAACCATAAAGATTAAATCATACCCCTCTGCAAGTACTTAGAGCCAGCCAACTCCTTGTACCCTATATTATGCATAATACTTAACAGTGCGCAATGGCCGAATATACGACCTAAAATGTTCCCTTTATATAAAAGGTTGTTCTTCTTAGTCTTTAAATCAGAATTTGATTTAACAACGAAATGCAATGATTTCAATATCTAATCACTTCTCTTCTCAAACCTATCAAGTTTTCTTTTTCGATCTAGCCGATACAACTGGCATTGATCTATCAATAATAATTAAATTCTCTTATCTTCTCTTCTCAAACCTATCAAGTTCTAACAAATGTTCATCTAGCTAGAATAATTTGCTAAGACATTTCTCAATATAATTTGACAATAAATAGGAATTATTTGTACTGTCAATATTAGCTTCTATAGATATGAATATCCAACAACAGTAATTCTACGAATATATATTTTCTGAATCAGTAATTCAATTTGAATTATTAAACATGCACTAACTGCGAATAATCAACAATAAATTCTTAGACATGGTATAATTAACAATAATTAACCATTATAATAATTGAATGAATATAACTCAAGGGTGAGTTAGGAAACTTACCTTCTCCGCTGATTACATCTACACAAAATACTTATCTGCGTTCGTAAGACCTATAACCAATAATATCGCTCTCACAATTAGCACAATAATTTATAATTACGTAACACTGTATTCTACAGTCAAACTTCTCCTAGGCACATTACCACATAGCCACATTATTCTTTATAACCTATATAAATACTTAACAAGCCTAACTAGTTTGGTTTGGTTGGACTTCGATCTATTCTCGGTGTTCTGGTCACCTTATCCGACAATTAACATAGTTATTGTCAATTAAATTTGGTTTCTAAGCTTCAATATTAATTTAGATAAGTCATATATATATCATTTATAATATTTTTTGGAAGCTTTTAATAATTTATAAACAATTATTATAATTTATAATAATTTTTCAAACACTTAAATCATTTTAAATGATTTAATTATTAAATAATCTTATTATCATTAATATTTAATAATATAAAAATATTTATGTTATACTTGCCAAAATATTAAAGTTATTGTTAATAACTTAAAATATATTTTAAATCATCAATATTCTACTTAAATTTTTTTAAATAATTAAAATCATTTTTAAATCATCACAATTAATATTTAAATATTAATGAAATTATCATCCAAATATTAAAAGTTATTAATTATAACTTAAAATATTTTTAAATCATTTTCTCATTTTTAAATGATTTTTAAATCAATAAAATCATTTTTAATTCATTTATTTAATATAATAATTAAATAAATCTAATATCATTATTATTAATTTATTAATGAGAATTCCCAAAAATATAGAAAATTATATTTTATAATTCAAAATATTTCTAACACTTTATTCATTTTTAAAATGATTTTTAAATCAATAAAATTATTTTTAACTTATTTATTTAATTTAATAATTAAATAAATCTAATATCAATAATATTAAATTATTAATAAAATTCTCTAAAAATATTAAAAGTTACATTTTATAACTCAAAATATTTTTAAATACTTTATTCTTATTTAAAATGATTTTTATATAATTAAAATCATTTTTCTCTAATTTATTTCATACACTAATTAAATAAATTAAATAGCATTAATATTCAAATAATTATAATTATTTATGAAAATTGTGCCAAATAGTCAGAAATTATTTTTCATAATTTAA
Organism: Panax quinquefolius; assembly: GCA_020205615.1. Lineage (NCBI taxonomy): Eukaryota > Viridiplantae > Streptophyta > Magnoliopsida > Apiales > Araliaceae > Panax > Panax quinquefolius. The sequence goes on along the minus strand of CM035160.1, from coordinate 82,701,198 downwards.
AATGATTCTTAAACCCATTTTTGTTATTTTTAGAATTTATTTTTTATTTTTAATTAATTTCTGGAAATTCAGAAAATAAAATAAATAGAAACCATCGCTAAAGCCTATAGTGACACTTGTATGTCGTCTTAGGTGTTCTTGAGCTCAAGAACACTGTCAGACCCGAGTTCAAGCTTACTCGTTTGACTCAATTTAATTCCTAGCTCAGGCATGATCCGGGCTAACTTGAACATTGATGTTGTAGTAGGAATGTAGTACTACAACTATCAATCACTAACTTGGTCATACGATATCACAACAAGGAGATCAAAGCCTCCAAAGTTGTTGTCAGACGATTTTTGGGTTTTCCAGAAACCCATGCAGTTCGACTTGGTACTTTCCAGCCCAAATTAATCTAGGTTCTTATCTTGGTTCATGTTGTTTAATGGTTCAAGGTTATAGTGCTTGTGTCATAGAACATTTACAAAACAACAACTCAGTTTAACAACAACAGAATCACAATGTATGACCCGGTCAAACTCTGACAAAAAATGAGTTCATACGTTTTCTGGAAATTCCAGAAAACAGACATTCATGCCGAGTAGGCTACTTTGACCGCTTGCTACATTCGATCTGTTGATCAAATACATGATGTAAAGTCATGACTCTATAGTATATATAATAGGCTACACATTTATTACAACAACAACAACAACAAAACTTGTAAACACTGACAGATCTAGTCATTTGAAAAGCTTGTCAGACTCTAGTAAACCGTTTCTGGGTTGCCCAGAAAGTTCATGGTCATGCCCAGTCAACGGGTTTAGACCATGAATAACTACAAATCTAGACATCTGATGGCTGTACTACCACTTTCAGATTAAAGATAACATAACAGACTACCTATCTAAATGCTCAAACAACAAAAATCATAAACGAGCAATGATATGTGGCCACTGACATTACATTGTCAGACCACTTTTCGAGCTCAAGAGCAGTTTGATGCTTTGGATATATGTTTGGTCATCATAGATCAACATAAAACATCCTTTAACAAGATTCTAAACATAAAAACACAAAATTTATCTAAGCATACAAGATCAAATTTGGTTTTAGGCTTTATACCTTCTTGCTAAATCTTTGATCTTAGATCTTCTTATCTAATATTAGTTGATCTAGGGCTGATTCTAGGACTGATATACTTATAATTTTTCGAGCTTTGGATGGGAGAAGGAGTTGGTGAGAGCAAGAGAGCAAAATGCCAAAGTTTGTACACTTTCTCTCTCTTAATCTATTTATATTTGATTATATGTTGCTTGGATCTGCTAAATTTCGGCTGATTTGCTAGATATGCACTCACCAAGTCAATGTAGTGGTTCACCAACTAAAGTTGCTAGCATTTTTACAAGTTATCATTTAAAGAAAATGAAAAAGGGCATTTTGGTCATTTGCAAAATAAATTTAATGGCATATATGGAATTTGTCACACCCTTAGGGTTTAACCCTAAGGTTCTAACCCTTAGGTTTTAAATACTCTAATTCTAGAATTTTCTAATTTGGATTTTTAAATTAGAAAATTAAAAGTTTAAAACTAAAATTAGGGTTTTAAATATAAATTAATATTTCTAAAGTATAATTAGGGTTTGCTAATTATATTAACACGTAATAATCACTTTAGGCTTGCTAATTAGGATTAGGGTTTCCTAATTAGGGTTTTAATTAGAAAAATAAAAATTCTAAATTACAATTAGGGTTTGTAAAATAGAAATTAAGATAACTAAAATATAATTAGGGTTTTTTAATCATATTTAAGTTTAATAAACACATTAAGCTTACTAATTAGGATTAGGGTTTCCTAATTAGGGTTTTAGGATTTCTGAATTTAAAATTAGGGTTTCTCGGCTTTCGATTAGGGTTTCTAACAGTACGTTAGGGTTTTTAATCCTGAGATTAGGGTTTCTAATCCCTTATTAGGGTTTATAATTTTAAACCTTATCCGATCAATCATTGATCAATAAATCTCTTCGGTACAAACACATACTCATTAATATAATTTTTTTAATTATATTTTCTGTCAAATCCCTTTTCAGAAATTAGGGTTAGGGTTTCTAAAGCGGTTAAGCACAACTCTACTCTAAATTTATTAGTCAATACACAAATTGACCTTCTCGAGACTCGTATCACAGATACTTGTCACAAAATTGATAATCAATATTAATATTAATTAAAAAAAAATTATTCATAAAATTTTGATTATTTGAAATCCCGGGTTATCACAATCATGATATCCACTCCCCCATGATCATGAGCTAGAGAGTTGGAAGAAATTGAAAAACATAGGCTAGCCTTTTTCTAGTACACGTGAATGAGAAATGAGGGGTAAATTGGACACTCAAGTTGGGACAAACAATATAACTAGCATTCTTGTATACTCCTACACATTCTCACTCTTATGTCATATGTTTAATACACATCTCAACCATATATTATAACCTAATGTCACAACATGACCCAACATTTCAAGGTAGTAGATGTTATGCAACATACATATAATCCATGTACATTTTATCAAAATGATAGTTTACAATGTGTTCATGGTATATTATTTTAATACACCCACATAAATATTGTCACATAGATAATTGTTTATGCAACTTATAATTCCTCACACTTTATTATATAGTTTATATATATTACATAGTCATACTAATGTGTCACACCACATCTTATTAATTGTAAGAATCATATAATATCACATGTCTTCATAAATTAAATAAATCATACCATTCTATTTATTGATTCATCAGATATAGTCATTAATCCTTATTACATTTGCTAGCAATAATAATCATATATTATTAATTAACTACCATTATTAATTAGTCAATATTCTACAACAACCATTATCAATTAATTAACATAACAATTAATAATCATTAATTAATCCTCATTATCAAGTAATTAATATTCCACACATCAATAAACAACTAATAGTACACTACAACAACAATTAACAATTAATATTACTTAATTGCTCATTTTATAATTTATTCGCCGATTAACATTACTATTAGTATTTCCCATCACTATGCCATACAAGGCTTTCAACGAGTTTACCACAATTTCCATATATTCTCAATTATATAATTGAGTTAACTCATCATATAACACAAACATTATTTTAATTCAAATAAATATTCATTTTCATTAATATATTTATTTATTAATATGTGGAAATTCTCGGGTATTACATCCTCCACCCCCTTATAAAAATTATGTCTCGGAATTGCTACAAGGTTACACAAATAGATGGGGATAATCCTTCATCATCCTATCTTTTAACTCCCATGTTGCCTCCTCGACATCGTGGTTACGCCAAAGTACTTTTACAGAGAAAATAACTTTATTTCTCAAGGTTTGCTCTTTCCTATCAAGAATTTGGACAGGAATTTCTTCGTACGCTAAGTTCTTCTCCACTTGAATGGGTTCATAAGAAATCACGTGCTTGTAGTCAGGCTTGTACGGATGCAACACGGATATGTGAAACACGTTATGGATGTGCTCCAACTCAGGTGGTAGTGCAACTTTGTATGCTACTTCGCCTACTCGCTCGAGTATCTCGAACGGTCCTATGAATCTTGGACTCAGTTTCCCTTTCTTGCCGAAATGGATCTTTCCCTTCCATTGAGTTATCATCAGGAATACAAAACTCCCGATTTCAAAATCTCGGTCTTGCCGATGCAAATCTACATACTTTTTCTGACGATCTTGAGCAGCAACAAGTTTAGCCCTTATTACCGTCACCACGTCCGCGGTTTTTTGTACTAACTCTGGTCCGAGTATTCGTTATTCTTCGACTTCATCCCAACATAATGGCGTTCTACACTTTCTTCCGTAAAAAGCTTCATATGGTGGCATGTCGATACTCGCATGGTAACTATTATTATACGCGAATTCGACTAAGGGTAGGTGGTCATCCCAATTTCCCTTGAAGTCCATCACGCAAGTCCTAAGCATGTCCTCTAGCGTTTATATGGTTCTCTCACTTTGTCCATCTGTCTGAGGATGATAAGCAGTACTTAACCTTAACTGAGTTCCCATCCTCTCTTGCAAGCTTTTCCAGAATTTTGACGTGAAACATAGGTCTTGGTCAGAAACAATCGATACCGGCACTCCATGTCGTGAAACAATCTCCTTTACATACAGACTTGCTAACTGATTCAAACTGTAGCGGATCTTGATTGGTAGAAAATGTGCGGTCTTTGTAAGTCAATCCACGATAACCCAAATGGCATCCAACCCTTTTTGCGTGACCAGAAGTCCTACCACGAAATCCATCGTAATATGCTCTCATTTCCTCTCTGGTATTTCCAATGGTTGTAGCTACCCACTCGGCCGTTGATGCTCTGCTTTTACGCGTTGACAAGTTAAACATCTACTAACGCACTCTGTGACTTCCCGTTTCAAATTGGGCCACCAAAAATGTTGTCTCAAGTCTCGATACATCTTAGTGCCCCCCGGATGAACGGAATACGTCGTATTGTGTGCTTTATGCAAAATCTCCTCTCTCAACTCGGTTACCGCCGGTACCCACACTCTCCCTTCGAATCTTCAAATACCGTCTTTCTCTATTCGAATTTTTTCTTCCTCATTTTCCATAATTCTTTTCCTGATTTTCTCGCATTCTTCATCTTTCTCCTGTGCTTCCTTTACTCTATCCAACAATGTTGGACAAGCTTCCATTACAAATAATTTCTATTTCCAACTTCTCCATATCTCTTATTAACTCCTCCTGAGTCGTCAGTTGAAATAATTTCTCCCTTCCTTTCTTGCTCAGAGCGTCGGCAACTACGTTTGCCTTCCCCGGGTGATAAAGAATCTCATAGTCATAATCTTTGATTAGTTCTAACCACCTCCTCTAACGCATATTCAACTCCTTATGTGTGAAGATATATTTCAGACTTTTGTGGTCTGTGTATATCTCACATTTCTCTCCGTACAAATAATGTCTCCAGATCTTTAACGCAAAAACTACTGCCGCTAACTCCAAGTCATGAGTAGGGTATTATTATTCGTAATCCTTTAATTGTCATTACGCATGTGCAATGACCTTGCTATGCTACATTAGCACACAACCCAGTCCTCTATGCGATGCATCACTATACACCACAAATCCTCCTGTATCATCTGGTAATGATAATACAGGCGCTTCGCTTAATCTCTTCTTCAACTCTCGAAAACTCTCTTTGCATTTGTCGGTCCATAAAAATTTCACCGTCTTCCTCGTCAAATTAGTTAACGGGGTTGTTATCTTAGAAAAATCTTGGATGAATCTTTGATTGTACCCTACTAACCCTAAGAAACTCCTCACCTCCATCGGTGTCCTCGGTTGTTCCCAATTACTTACCGCTTCGACCTTTTCGGGGTCTACTAAGATTTCATTCTCATCCACCACGTGGCCTAAGAATTGAACCTTCTTCATCCAAAATTTGCATACATCTCCTCCCTTTGCAGTGCCTCCAAAATAATCTTCAGATGTTCGGCGTGTTCTTCCTCTATCTTTGAGTAGATCAAAATGTCGTCGATGAAAACTACTACGAATTTATCCAAGTATGGCTTGAAAACTCGATTCATCAAGTCCATGAATGTTGCTGGAGCATTAGTTAAACCGAATCACATTACCAAAAACTCGTAATGTCCATAAGGGGTTCGAAATGCAGTCTTTGGTATGTCCTCATCCCGCACTTTCAGTTGATGATATCATGTCCATAAGTTGATTTTCGAGAAACATTTTGCTCCCTTTAGTTGATCAAACAAGTTGTCTAGCCTCGGTAATGGATATCGATTCTTGATCGTTACTCAGTTTAATTCTCGATAATCGATACAGAGCCTCATCGATCTGTCCTTTTTCTTCACGAATAACACTGGTGCTCCCCAAGGAGACACACTCGGTCGAATGTAACCCTTATCTAATAGCTCTTGAAGTTGTATCATCAATTCCTTCATTTCTACTGGCACCATACGATATGGAGCCTTCAAAATCGGTTTCGTTCCCGGTGCTAAGTCTATTACGAATTTGATTTCTCTATCTGGCAGAAGACCAGACAGATCATCCGAAAACACGTCTTGAAATGCATTCACTACGGGTATATCTTTAATCTTTACTCCTTTTTTTTTGAGTATCTACGATGTAAGCTAAATAACCTACACATCATTTCCTTAACAACTTCTTGGCCTGCATCATTGTAACGCAACACGATTGCTTAAGCGATGAGCTACCATGAAACACTACTTTTGACTTACTCAGAGTCTGAAGGTTCACACACTTGTTCTGACAGTCAATTATCGCTGCATGGTTATATAACCAATCCATTCCCAATATTATGTCAAATTCTCCCAGTCTAATAGGACTCAAGTCTACGCTCAGTTCATGTTCTCTAACCTTTGCGCGATAATTTTGATAAACGTATTCTACAGGGATTATTTCCTTATTCGCAACCTCTATGTTCAAGGAATCTTCTAAACGTTCTCGGGGTGTACTAAATTTACTAGCAAATTCTTCAGATACAAAAGAACAGGTGGCACCTGAATCAAATAATACATAAGCATTTATATTATTGATTGGGATTATACTTGACACCACGTCCTTCGCAGCCACTGCGTCCTGGACAGTCATGTTAAAGGTTCGAGCGGTTGATCGGTTGGGTTGTGCAGGTCCACCAATCATTAATTTGCTCCCTCCTCCTCGCCTCCTTGACCCACTTCGCTTCCTTTCTTCTAAGCAATCCTTTATCTGGTGCTCTGTCGATCCACAAGCAAAACATCCTCTGATCTTCTTTGGCTTTGGGAAACTTGCCGATATGTGCCCCTCTTGACCGTAATTATAGCAAGTTTTCTTCCCTTTCCAGTACTCCCCTTGATGGCTCCTTCCGTACTTGTTACAAGTTTCGGTCCTCCTCTTGAAATTTCCCTGGTGACTCCCACCTTGGTTATTGTTTCTATTATTGTTGCTGTTGTGGTTGTTGTTATTGTTTTCCCATTTCCTTTTTCCCGAATTACTTCCTCCGCTGCTGCTTCCTCCACGATGCTCACTACCAGTGTTCTTATTCTTCTTCTCCTTATGATATAGACTTAAAGGCCTCACTACCACCTTCTGTAATGACTGCCTTCTCCAACAAAGTCGTAAAGGAATCAATCTGAAAGACTAATACCTTATTATACAACCACGACTTCAACCCTTGCTCGAAGCGTCTCGCCTTCCTTTCTTTATCCCCAACTTGGTGCTCCGCAAATCGCGCTAGTTCATTAAACTTAGCAGTGTATTGCGCCACCGTCATATCTCCTTATTTCAATTCTAGAATTTTCACTTCCATCCTACTCTTCATACTCTTCAAAAAATAATTCTCGAAAAATAACGTCGTAAACCTTTCCCATGTTATCGTTCCTTCCCCCGCTCTCTGCTGATTAGTTTCCCACCAATAGTTTGTTTCGCCCCTCATCATGTATGTGGCAAATACAGTCTTCTGGTCTTCACCCACGCGTGCTATAGTGAAGGCCTTCTCGATCTCCTTGATCCAGGTTTGTGCAACTATCAGGTCAGTAGTTCTAGTGAATTCTGGGGGTCCTACACTCTTAAAGTCTTTGAAGGTTGTTCTTTGGGACGGCTTTCTGGGGAACGGTGTGAATACAGTTCGCTTCTTCCCTCAAAGCTTCTCCCAATAAATCTAAATGTCGCTGTATCGGATCTACTGGACCTCTCTCATCATTAGTTGACTCTTCTGGGACAGGTATTCTATGTCTGGGCGGCATTTTCTGCATCATAAAATTTTCATCTTATTATCTAACTATCATATTTAGACATTTCTCAATTGAAAAGAACTAAAAGTTTATAACATGTTTCTGAAATAAGATCATTTATATTCGTATGCCAAATGGTTACAATTCATGTTCTTTTCTAGCATACTGTTATAAATGAAAACACATATCCCATAATATCACAAAAGATGGGGACAACACTAGCTTACTACCCCTCTAACATTTTTCAAAAGATTAGGGTTACCATCCTCATGCATCTTACACAAAAGATTGAAATTACAACAACATATTAACAACACATAAATAAAACTACTATACTACTGAGCTTTCCCCTCTAGACTCAATCTAATATTCCATGCTCCACGGCGCTCTGATACTCCTTCTGTGTGATGTGTGCTACCATATCCCAACTTATGGTATCTCAGTTCTGTCTTGCTTTCAATGGGGTAGTGATTTACCCCATCGATCAATCTCTCCATGGCCGTGCATAGAGCATAGCCCATCTTGTTCATCTTCCTCCTCTTGCATCGCACCTCATCTTCAAGATCACCTACTCATTCATTAGAATCCTCCCACTTCTCTTCGAAGTGGCTCCTATCCATCACTTCCATCTCTAACTGAGTTCAGAGAGCCTCCTTCTCTGCCTTCTCACTCCACACGTTCTGTTCCAATTCTTCTAATTTCCTTGCTAACTCAACATTCCTTGCCATCGATCGGTGAAACAAAACACCCATCTGGATCCCTATCTCCTTACGGTGAGCAATTTCTACCTCCATCTCCTGCATCACTAGTTGCCTTTCAAGAGTCTCGGTCTCTAGCTCTTCGACTCTACTTCCTAACTCCAAAATATGATCCTCATACTCTCCTAGCATCTGATCCTCAGAAGTAGTCCCGTCGGAGTCCTCCATGGGCTCGGGTTCCTCTTCCACGGGTTCCTCCTCCATAGGCTCCTCCTCCGGATCAGATTCCTCAGGTAGAGGCACCATCTCCTCCTCCTCATCATCATCATAAATAGGGGCAACTACCGATATAGGCTCCGCTATCAAGGGTGCAGACACTCAAAATTTTCTGTACACCTGTCATTAACATTGCAGGAGGACAGATTCGTCTTTTAAGAGGGAACCCTAAAAGACAATCCATATCCATACCAAATACTACCGGAAGTTCAGCATCAACCCCAGATCACTCTAGGAGTAACAAATCCAACCTCAGAGATAACCCTGAGGCATGCAGATACAATACCGAAACACACACCGGAAAAGACCAATTAATCTCGGAGATAACCCCGAGATATCCAGTCTCAGTCCCAACCATGGGAATAGCCACCAACCTTGGTGATAACCCAAGGAATACAGTTTCGGTGATAACCCCGAAAATGCTTGGTTCAAATGCGACCAGCTTCAATATCGGCGCTCACAATGAGATACGCTGTACCAACCCGGCAATAACATTGGGAAGACAGGCACACCTCAAAGATGACAATGAGGACCTTCAACAAATTACAGCAGTCCAATCTCAAATAAGCTTCGAGCAACGCGTCATTTATCAAATTTAATCCGTGATAACACCGGTGAAGGGAAACATCATCATCTCGCCAACACGATGCCACACCACGTCGTCTCTACATCTCTACGCAACGATGTCCCACAAGACTAACCAATCCCGAGTGACTATTGTGCGGGGTAACGGATGAAAGTTGAAGCTTGAAGACCAGAGGGCATCGTCCCATCTTCAATGACTTTGTACAAACTCTAATCCCATGCCATCATACAACTCTCGACAACGGCAGTCCGAAATAGGTCTTGTATACCTCAAACGGATGTCCGGATTGCACTTCTTAAAGTTCGAGTGGACATTTTAGTGCCTGAGTGCACGTGACTCGAGAGACGACCGACCAAAAAACCCTGCCCACCCGTTGCCTCTGCACACTCATGGCTCACCAGTAGTATACTAATATTCATCGTCTATAAATAGAGGGCTTGGGTTGCCCATTTTACAAGAGAAAAAGGCAAGGAAGCCCTGCCCAATTTGCTCTGCACTCACCCCATGTAGTGTACTTTCCCCTTTTAAACACCTGTGAGCTCATATATAGCCTCTTTTAAACCTACAAAAGCCAGTGTTTACCCACTCTAAAGATATAGAAGTCTTCTTTGGTAGTCAGCTGTAAGCCTTCTCACACACTTTAAAGTCTTTCTCTTCATCTCTCAGACACACCCCCTACACGCTGAGAGTCGTGTTGTTGCTTTTTTTGCCTTGACTTCATCCGTGGTTTCATTCGATCTATATATATACATATATGATATATATATTTTTATATATATTGACTAACATTATCGAGTTATGCCTCGATTGAGCCTAGACTTCGGTATGGTGTGTTTACTTGCTTTTCTATATATATATTTATATATATGAATCGTGTGTCGAACTTTGTTCGATGAGCCTGAGACTTTGATCTCAGTGCGTTCTTGCTTTAATATATATATATATATATATATATATATATATATATATATAATTATATATTAATTGTGGGACTGACTGCTTCGATGAGCCCGGATTTTATATCCTAATGCGTTTATTCGCTTATATATATATATATATTATATATATGAACTGTTGTCGAACTCGCTCATGAGCTTGGATTTTACATCCGGTGCGTTTATAAACTTATATATATATATATATATATATATATATATATATATATATCCCCCACACGGAGTTTACTTCGTGGTGGTTGATCGCTTTTACCGCTTTCTTACGTTTCGTCCTTCCTGGAGTTCACTTCGTGGCAGTTGATTGTTTTGTATAGCTTTATTAAAATTTTGTCCCGCCTGGAGTCTTCTTCGTGGCGGTTGACCGTATTTACAGCTTTATTTACATTTCGTCCTGCCTGGAGTTTCCTCCGTGATCATGTCTGTGACGCCCCCAAAATAGGTATACATCACCCATTCTGAGTTGTCAATACATGGTACAGAAACAACTACAACTTTATTATTACAACAGTAAAACTGAGAGTTTGAATACAAATATTATCTTCAAGACAATATCTATACTCAAATAAATCCTCATCACATTTATTGATACATTATTTTACAAAAATGGTGAGGACTACTAAACAACTCTCTCTAGAACCTTCATTCCATACCCAGGCTACTTCGTACTCGCTACATTCTCGCCTCCTCGAGAAGAAAAAAATGGAACAAAAGGAAAAGGGTGAGCTCAACTAGCCCAAAGAAGAATATTATGACTAAGATAATATACAACAAATTATCGTTAGTCTTCAACAAGGAAAAATCTAATAGAATACAATAGACAACAAGTTTCGGATCAATATTCGCATGAAATAATAATTCATTAGAAGAGTTAAGTAGAGAATGCAAACTACTATCTTCATGTATGAATTTAAAAGTTCATCATCTATCTTTTATCCTCAGTAACATCAATCAATATACATCCGAATCAAATATTCATCTTTGCACTCACAGGCCAAAGATATTCATCGATTAATCATGTTCATCTAAACACTGCTCATCTTTTGCACTACGGGCCAAAGATATTCTTCAGAAATCATTCATCTTTGCACTACAGCCAAAGATATTCCATAATATCATCATTTAAGATCAAGATGATGAAAATATTTTTAAAGAAACGAATCCAAAGGAAACAAAATGACAAGGATTAAGGATTAAGGATTCGTACTTTGTTTTATCCACATCCAAAAATACCTCAAAAATAATCATAGTGGTGTAAAATTCAAGAATGATCAAAACATGGATACAATCAAAGCTAGTATCCGTAATAGATATTTTGACGAAAAAGAAAATTTTTCATTTTTCGATGAATAAGTCTTAAGATTCGTGAATAGTGTAGATATATCGTGAATAAGAACTCCAACACCAAAAGTTCCAAATTTGATGAAAACTTCAGATCAATATTTTAACATAATGATATTGAAGAAATAATATCATTACGAAAAAAAATAATATCCCTTACCTCGAAAGATCAGTACTTCTAGCTGAAACACCGGATATAGGCTATGACTTGAACTTGCACCGTATAGCAATACTCAAAGTATACTCAAAATACTCACAAGAATACGCTCGATAATATAGAGAGAGAAAACTTCAGTTTCTGGTGTGATTTTCAATTCTAACCTAAGCACCCTATTTATAGGAAATTGCTTAAAACACCAAAGTAGAAAAATTTAATATAATAATATTATTATTATTTCTACAACTTCCTACGTACCAAGAGTCTGAATTCAGCTATTAAAACACATGCAAGACCCACACTCAAATCACCAAAAATGTTTTTCATATTAAAAATATTTTAAACTTCCAAAAATCAATTATTTCAGAGCTTCGGAACGTCAATAATTCATAATAAATAGCCCTTTTGTCAGAAAATTCAAATCTCGCGACTTTTTATAGGAAATTCAATTCTCTACAATTTTGCAGAAAAAAGTTTTTCCAAATTCCAAACAAAAATTGACCGAAATCCATAAACCAAGCGATTTTACAAAAGTTTATAATCAAATTTCATCCAATAATGGGGTCCACCGACATGTTTAACATGTTTTAAACATTTATTGCAACAAAAATACTCTTCCTCCTCGTATACTCATATATCCCACATTCGTTGTAAAAAATATCACCATTATTATATTTTAAAATATAATAATATATTTAAATGAATTATTTTATCGTAAAAAGATAAAATTTTAATTTTCAACAATTGTCACATTAAAAATTTTCTCCATCTATATCCACATAAAATCAATATTTTCTCATCATATGAATCAATAATTAATTATTCACAAATAATATTACGTAATCACAATATCGATGACCTGCATAGCCTCCTAGAAAGAGGGGCTTTCCAATAAGAATTTCTCCTTATTGGCGCGCATTAGGTGACCAAACCTCTCCTTAAATGCGAACTTTCTAGACATTGCCAATAATATTATCTAATAATATTATTCAGATAATATGAATTATTGCTTCGATAATGAAAATACCGTGTAATGACAATTATTGAAACAACAAAGAATATAAAATATCAACGCAAAGAATTATTAAATTAATAAAATATCTGATAAGAATTATCGTAACCATTATTGAGTAGTGCCTTCTTACGTAAGAATCAATAATTGGTGCAATCTTTGTGCTACTCTTCGTGTTTTAACCACCGAGTATTTTAACAAGATTAATTCAGAATAACTACTACTCTGTTTGTTATTTTTAAACAACTTATATTTGTCGCTTTCTTCATCCAATCGCTTTACATTATGGGGCCCACACATGGTCATGCCATTGTCATTTAATATTCCCAGACAAATATTTAATATTCCACGACCAAACGAATATTCCCCGACAACAATGAATATTTTATAACCACTTGCTTATTTTGAAATATTTGCGTATTTTACCCATAACTATCCTCATTAATCAAATCAACCCTTACTATTTCAAAATAATAAATAAAAAAAAATTAAATTTCATTAATAATAAGTTGGGGTCTTACAATGTCTGTATATATATATTTACAGCTTTTATATATATACCTACTTATTGCTTTCATACAAATCGCAGTATTCTGTGCGTCTAGGAATTATGTGATCACAGATTCATCCCATTGAATCTAGATTCGGTTCCCGTGATGGATATTTTCAGCTATAAGCAGCTTGTAAATTATTCTGCGTTGTCTGAATTTCCTCAGATAGTTTCCATACCCACGAGAAAGTCGGCATTATTTTGTATATTATTTTCGTACGGATGCCTCGCATCTATCAAATAAAATCAATCAAGCCGAACACTTAATAAAAATGGGAATGTAAAAGGTCTGAATTACTATTGAGCATCAGGGTTTGAAAAACCTCTTTTATAAAACATCACTGCCATATCTTGCTTAAAATTGAATTTTACATTAATTCAAACCCTGTGTATATAGGTGCGAACGAGGCCTCGCACTACTTCCAAATAACAACACATTGACCCACATACACACACATTCAGATAATTGTTTCTTGAAAAGAGGCGGTCAGCGTGGTAACACGGATGTCGGAAGGTGCCTAACACCTTCCCTCCGCATGACCAAGTCCCCGGACCCTAATGAATCTCGATTTCACCGACCCGTATAGCAGTGTCACATTACTGGGTCAATGTGCAAACCTTTTCTCGGTTATGTTGGTACAACCATTTAAAAAACCAACTGGCAACTCTTAACAGTCCATCGTCGACATTATACATGTCAGACCTTTTTAACATGTTTTTTCAAACAAATCTCACATAAAATGAGAACACCAAAGAACAAGTAACAGAAAGGGACATCCAAAAATCCCTACGTCGACAGGTGGCAACTCTGTTGGGGACTCCAGTAAGAGGACTTAAGCCGCTATTACAATCTTTTCAAAACTGCTATCTGCTTGTGTGTGGATGTTGCATTTACATTTGATTAATGTGTACGAATGCATTTCCTTATTGCACTTAGTGCTTCGCACCATAACTGCTTGTGATATTAGTGCTTCGCACCATATCTGCTTGTGATATTAGTGCTTCGCACATGTCATCATTTTCATACGGTGAGACGCGATGTATGTGAATGTATGTTGTGTGGTCCCTCCACCGTGAGGCTATCCTGTCGGTGTTTGATTCTTCGGACTCGTGAGAAGACTAATTCTCCGAGGCTCGTGAAAGGCACCACCCAAATTCGCTCCAGTTGAAAGACCTGGATTAACTTCCGCAAGTAGATTGCGATGATTTGGGAACCTTCATGCCAAAAAGCCGCGAGAGTAACTTAAGATAGGTCAGCCTCTGATAAACCCAAAACGGAGGAAAGTCTCTTTATGCTATCATTTCAATTACTTGTAAACATAATTACTTGTAATTTCATTCCATATCTATCTCCATGTAATGAGAAATATGAAGAAATGTGTACATATACATATTTTGAGTAACATACTACAAACAGTTGACATCCATTTTGCAGGATAAAATTCCTAAAATGGACACATCACATAACATGTTATTATACACATTCCCTAAAGACTAAACTATGCAAGTCTTTCGCAGGGAACCAATCGGACCTACTACCCGGTCAAAGTCCAAAAGGGTAACAGGCCTAAAGTTAATCATGTCGTCATCCGACCAGACTAAACTTAATCCAGTTTCTCGCAAAGAATTCGACGGATTAAGCAAACAAATTATAGATTTGGTTGTTCTACTCAAAGAATTACACCAGTCTAATCAGGGTCCAAAAATACCCGTATATGCTGAATCCTCCACACAAAGAGGAATCCCGGTCATTACAATACCTGAACTACAGTTGGATACGACCAACAAAACTCATGATGCTGCCCATCCCACTGGAGACCCAGACACTGGTGACATCAAAAAGAAAGTCCTCCATATGGAAGAGACCCTTCGTGCTATCAAAGGAATTGGAACACACGGGAGTGTTTCATATGCTGATCTTTGTATTTTCCCTGGTGTTCATTATCCAGAAAAGTTTAAGACTCATAACTTCGAGGAATATGACGGGTTAGGAGATCCTTATACACATTTAAAGTTGTTTATTGGAGAACTTGGATCTTATCCAGAGGATGAAAAACTCAGAATGCAATTATTCCAAAAGAGTCTAACTGGAGAAGCCCGTTCGTGGTACACAAGATTAGACAACTCTAAGATCCATAGCTGGGAGGAGCTAACACATGCTTCCCTCACACAGTACAACTTTCAGTCTCAGATGGCTCCTGATCGGTATCAAATTACCAAGATCAAGAAATAGTCTAACGAGTCTTTCAGAGAGTATGCTCAGAGGTGGAGACGCTTGGCTGCCCAAGTTAGTCTTTCCATGACAGAATCAGAGATGGTTATGACTTTCATAAACATACAAGAAGCTCTTTTCTATGAGAGAGTTTTAGCCGGCATCGACAAACCATTTTCTGAAATGGTCAAACATGGGGAGATGGCTGAGATGGGATTGAAGTCCGAAAATATTCAAGACCTAGCTGCACTCAAAGCTGTTGCTGATCACATCTAATCTGGAAATTATGGGAACAACCCCCAGAGGGTCCATAAAAAGAAAGAGGAAGATATTTCCCTAATACTACAGGGTCAAAAAGGCAATCAAAACATGCATATTCAAAGGAGAAACTACACTCCCTTTCAAGCACAGTCTGCGAACCCTCCAATACCAAAAGGTGGAGAAGTCAAACGCCCTCGAGTGTTTACACCCTAAGGGGATACCCTCGAGAACATTCTTAATCTTCTGACAACACAGAAGAAAATTACGCATCTTCTTCCACCAAACCAAATTTCTAATGGACGGGGTTTCAATGTCGCTTTCGAATGTGCTTACAGCATGTCGGGGCACTGGACATGATACTCGAGATTGTTGGGCCTTGAAACACAAGATCCATGACCTGATAGACAACGGGGAGATCGTGGTCACCAAACCAGATCAGCCTCATGTTCAAGACAACCCTCTTCCTCAACACAAAGAAGAATAGGTTAACATAATCAATTGGAGCAACGGACAGAGTTCTACTTTTAGCTGTGAATCATCCCAAACCCTCAAAGACGGTGATGACAGATGGGATTATGCCAAGTTTCAGTTCATAATGGAACGAAAGATGAAAGCTCTCTGCAAGCAAATTGAGCAATTGGCGAAACTGGTGACTTATCAGCATCAAGTGACACGTCAATTAATCATCCAGGAGCATGCCAGCCTCTTACCTCTTGTCATGAATATTCCCTCGTCACTTTCAGAAAATGAAATGCTGTAAGACAAAGTGACAAAGAGAGCAAATGCCAAAGCCCGTCGGGATTTTGCCAACAAAAGGAATTCACATATTTGGGCCAACCTATGGAGGAAATTCTTCATATGTTAATCAATGAAGGAAGGATCAGTTCCCTTCTACCTCCAATCGACCCCCGTTCAGGACGGTACAACTCTAATGGAGTATGTCAATATCACTCCCAGTCTCGCAGTCACAGCATAGAAGAATGCTGGGCCCTCCGCCACCTTATTCAAAATCTAATCGATAGTGGTGTTCTGCACCTAGCGGACGACGATACTGTGTTACGTGCAAGTGAGAATTCAGGTCTGACTAACTGGAAGAGTGTGGTAGCAGTCATATCCACTGAAACTGATGGGATTAACACATTACTCACAACGCCAACAATTCAACTCAAAGGAAGCAACAATCCTGTGAAAGTGGCCGCTCCCAAGCCAATCAACTTGCCGTACAGAGCACAATATCCTATTGATAGCTTGCGCAAAGTTCCGTGGAATTATGGAGAAGGTGAAGGATCCACCTCACATACAACTGCTATAGTGTCAAAGGAAAATCCACTGTATCTTCCTCACCGGGTGATGAAGCCTGCCATCAAATCAAAGGGGAAAATACTCATGGAGAAAATTGAAAAATTCCTCTGCACTATGGGTCATCACGAAGCTAAGGTGGTTTTAAGCTTAAAGGAAGCTCCACAATGAATATCAATTCTGGACTTGGTCCTAACTTCCGAGAATCACCGGAAGGTCTTGCTGATGGTTTTAGAAGAAGCCTATCTACCAACATCAGTTGATACAAGAAAAGTTTCAACATCTGGTTGATCACATTTTCAACAACAATGTGATATCCTTCACTGATGATGACATACCGCCCGAAGGGATCGGTCATTGCAAGCCGTAGCACATTACGGTCTTGTCCTCCGGATATATGGTAGTTGGAGTCTTAATAGATGGAGGTTCCTCTCTGAATATTTGTCCATACGCTACCTTGGTGAAGATGAATATCAATCTCAACCGAATTCGGAGTAGCCATACTATCATCAAAGCTTTTGATGGAGCCCGATGAAAATTCTATTTGAGTAATTGAGTATAATCGAAATTGGTCCTCACACATTCTGCGTAGCTTTCCATGTGCTCAAGATAGATTCGGGATACAACCTGCACTTGGGATGACCATGGATTCACATGGTTGGGGCAGTCCCCTCCACCCTTCATCAACAGTTGAAATACATTATCAATAATAGCCTGGTCACGGTTAACGTTGAACCAGAGTGTCCTCAACACGGGGATATGTCGTTCATCAATGCCAATGCAGACGTTGAACCAGTCAGTTTTCATGCTTTGGAAATAAGCAATACCCAATACCATGCTATTGGAACGCCATTGCCCGAACCCATGATTTCTACCGAGGTAATATCGGCTACTCAAGAAATGATATCGTCGGGTCATAAACCAAGACAAGGGTTGGGTAAAGATTGCCAGGGTATTAAATACCCAATTTGATTAACCAAGCAAACTGGAACAGCTGGGCTAGGCTATTCTGCCAGTTCTAGTCACAGGAATCCTCATAAGCATCAACAGGTTCCTTCAGCTTCAACCATGCAATGGTTATATTCGCCTTTAAGCGCTGAGTCCGCACAACCTCCCGTAAAGGTGCCACCCAAAGTAATGGCTATGTTATTTTCTAAGCCGGTACCAGTAAAGGAGAAAGAGGTCTTTGTTCCAAATCCCGCAGTGGAAGAGGAGGAACGAAGAATCAAGCAAGACGTCATACGGATGATAACCGGTATACGCATCATCGTTCATGATGAACATACCTACATATACACCCCAGACAATGACTACCCAGACATAATGGCCATCATTCGAGATAGGGAGGATGATGACAATCCCTCCATCACTGCGGTCCACGCAGAATTTGCTCTTGCCAATTGGAACAGCCTTCCTTGCATTGGTCGTCAAGGGTAAAGCGGGCAGAAATTCTTTATGCCCTGTAGATATAATAACTGCTTACTTTTTCATGCAATCTTAGCAGCTTTATTTTTCCAAAGATATGCTAACACTGTGTATGATCAACACATTTCATATATACTAAGTGAAAGCATATTTTGTTTCAGGACTCTGAATTTAGATGTGCCTGTATTTGCGGATATGATGTCTCTTCTCCACAAGGATTGTACCTTTGATTTAGAGATGAATTCAGCCTTGGTGGACATACAGGATGACATTGAGGTGCCTCCAGAAATTCAAGAATGGGTCAAAGACAAACACAAACCCAACCTTGATCAAACCACTTCTTTCAATCTCAGAACCTTAGAGGGTCCTAAGTTAATCCAGATTAGTTCAGACCTTACCCCAAACCAACGGAATGACATGGTTACGCTACTAACCAATTCTAGGATGTGTTTGCATGGTCTCATGAAGACATGGTGGGTTTATCCACTGACATTGTCCTTCATCGCCTTCCCATTAAAGAGGGATTTAAGCCAGTCAAACAAAAGCTCAGGCAATTGAAACCTGAGTGGAGTTTAAAGGTGAAAGAAGAAATTGTGAAACAATTTCAAGCTGGAATCATCATGGTATCCACATATCCTGAGCGGATATCCAACATCGTGCCCGTGCCTAAACCTGGAGGGAAGGTACGAGTTTGTGTAGATTACCGGGACTTGAACAAAGCTTGCTTAAATGACAGCATTCCTGTGCCATTTATCCACATTCTCATTGACAATACTGCGCAATACGACATGTACTCCTTTGCTGATTGGCTTGCAGAGTACCATCAGATCATGGTTGTTGAGGAAGATCGTGAGAAAACTGCTTTCATCATGCCTTGGGAACCTTTTGATATAGACGGTTGTCATTCGGCCTCCTCAATGCCGGAGCCACCTATCAACGAGCTATAATGGCTCTTTTCCAAGACTTAATGCATAAAGAGATCGAGATCTACATGGATGACATCATTGTTAAATCCCGGAAGGAGGATGACTATATAGACCATCTCAAGAAGCTATTCAACAGGTTGCGTAAGTACAACTTGAAGTTGAATCCAGCCAAGTGCGCCTTTGGTGTTAAATCAGGCAAATTGCTAAGATTTCTAGTCAGCCACAAAGGGATTGAGCTGGATCCTGCAAAAATCCAAGCCATCACGAAAATGCCCATCCCTCAGACAGAGAAGGAAATATGGGGATTTTTGGGAAGAATCAACTTCATTAGCAGGTTTATCTCCCAACTCACAGCAACCTGTGAGCCAATCTTCAAGCTATTAAGGAAGAACTCCTCCATAAAATGGAATGATGAGTGTTAAAATGCCTTCCTCACAATCAAGAAACAGCTAGTCAAAGCTCCCGTGTTGGTACCACCTAGGGATGATGTTCTCTTGTTCATGTACCTGTCCATAAGTGACAATGCCATGGGCCGCATGCTGGGATAGAAAGACAATAGAGGCCAAGAATAAGCTATCTATTACCTCAGTAAAAGGTTCAGCAGCAGTGAACACAAGTACACTCTGATCGAAAAGACGTGTTGTGCTTTAGCCTAGGCTTCTATAAGGTTACATCATTACCTCCATGGTCACACAACCCATCTCATATCCCGCGTGGATCCTCTCAAGTACGTGTTCAACAAACCCATGTTAAATTGTCGGCTGTCGAGATGGAAGTTGATCCTACAACAATTTGACATCGTATATGTGACTTAAAAGTCCATCAAAGGTCAAGGAATTGCGGGTCAACTGGCCGCCGCACCTTCAGGGGATTTCTAACCCTTGGAAATATATTTCCCCGATGAAGGAGTAATGATTGAGGCATCAACACCATCGATGATGATACGCGCCAATCATGGAGGATGTAGTTTGATGGAGCTGTTAATATGGAAGGTTCTGGAGCTGGAGCAGTTCTAGTATCTGATACGGGGGAGCAGTATCCCGTTGTCGTCAAGTTACAGTTTGGCAACACCAATAATACGGCTGGGTATGAAGGCTGTCTCATGGGGCTAAAACTTGCCTGTTCAATGGGCATCAGACGGTTAACTGTCCTTGGAGATTCAGAGTTGGTAATCAGACAATCCACCGGATTCTATCAAACCAATGAACTACATTTGCTGCCTTATCATCGACAGGTTTTGAAGATGGCTTTGCAGTTCGATGAAATCTCCTTTCTATATGTTCCTCGTCATAGGAATGACTTTACGGACACATTAACAACTTTGGCCTCCCTGATTTGCATATCAGACAAGGAACATTTGCCAAGCGTCACAATTTCCCTGCACAAGGCCCCAACCTATGGGATTACGTTGGAGAAGTATCAGATGAGTTACCTCCTATCCAACATCCTTGGTATCAACATATCAAGGAATACCTATGAGATGGATCTACACCCGCTAAGGCGAGCCTAACTGAGAAAAGGCGGATCCATCGACTTACTATGAAATTCTACCTGAGTGGAGATGCACTCTACAAAAGAGATGCAGGACTAGGTCTCCTCAGATGTTTAGACAAAGATCAAGCCCAAAGGCTTATGGATGAAATCCATAGCGGAGTCTGTGGCCCCCACATGAGTGGCCCCCTCCTTGTTAAGAAGGTCCTCAGGACAGGATATTATTGGCTATCTCTCAAATCTGATGCTATCAGTGCCAGATTCATAGGAATGCTATACACGCCCCTCCACGGGAACTCCACAATATGAGTTCACCTTGTCCCTTCTCAATGTGGGGAATGGATGTTATCAGACCCATTGAGCCTAAAGCCAGTAATGGTCACTGATTTATCTTCACCATGATTGACTACTTCACCAAGTGGGTAGAAACAGCCTCCTTCCCCAGGGTTACTAAAGAAGTCATCATTGCTTTCATCAGAAACAATGTCGTCTGTCGATATGGATAACCAGAGGTGATTGTGTCAGACAATGCCAAGAACCTCAACAACAAAATGATGGAGGAATTATGCAGTAAATTCCACATCAAACATCTCAACTCTGTCATCTGTCGTCCGAAGATGAACTGTGTTGTTGAAGCGGCTAACAAGAACATCAAGAAGATTATGCAAAAGATGTCCGCCAACCACAAAGATTAGCCTGACCTATTGCCTCGACATCATATAGCCTCTGACGTAACCTCAATGCGTACTTCCACTGGGGCAACCCCCTACACTTTAACCTATGGGATGGAAGCAGTGCTCCCCATAGAAGTTGAAATGGAATCCCTCAGAGTGTTGATAGATGCTCAGCTGGATGAAGATCAATGGGTACAAGACATGTATCACCATTTGTCTCTAATAGACGAAAGGCAAACCGCGGCTATCTTCCATGGTCAGTTATATCAGCAAAGGATCGCCCAATCCTATAACAAAAAAGTCCGGCTACGACAGTTTAAATAACATGACTTGGTTTTGAAGAAAATCCTAGACAGCCAAGATCAGGCTAAAAGAAAATTCGCTCCTAACTGGGAAGGCCCGTTTATTGTCAAAGAAGTATTGACAGGAGGCACTCTCAGATTGCAAGAAATGGACGGCGATGAATTTCCACAACTCATCAACTCGGACACCGTGAAACGGTACTATGTCTGAAGTAACTCGCAAACACCCTGGTGTGGAACCATCATATCACCAGTCATTCCGGTTCTTTAACCCTTTACCACATATAACTTTTCTACACTTTGCCCCTCAGGGAAACATTCTTTTCAAAGCCAACAGCCTGGCTTTCTCCTTTGCGTTCCTAAAACTTAGGTCATCCCACCGCGGATTGAACTTCTTGCGTTTGCAGTTTGGCTACCCATACCCGGGATCAAAAATTTCATACCTGCAGTTTATCCTCAACCTAGGATTAAACTTTCTCATCCCTGCACTTTGACCTGCACATGGGATTACGCTTTTCAACTCGCCTTGAGGGGCGAACTACATCGACCTGATCTCCTCCTCAATAGGAGTACGTAGGCAACCATGTTACATGGCCCGGTCACAATAAAACAAAAACCACAAAAACATTTCTACCCTCTTCTCCTCACAAAAATAACAAAAACATTCCTACACCATTTCTGCCGTATACAGCGTTGAACCTCTTACACCAGGTTTGAACTACGCAGACCTGATCTCCTCTTCAATAGGAGTACGTAGGCAGCCATTCATGGTGCGGTCTCACCCCCTACCAAATCACAAACCCTTGTCAGTTAGTACTGGGATCAAACTTCAATCCACTACATTTCATTTGGCTTCAGACCAAAGGGATGGAATTACCTGAACTCCTCCCAAATAGGAGATTCGGCGACCATCTAAGCTGCGGTCATACCTTGAAGAGCAACACCAATCCATAAGAGGTGGAATTAACTAGGCTTCTCCTCAATAAAAGTACTAGCGACCATCTGTGGTGCGGTCAATCTCACAGAGGAAAGCCACAATCCTCTCCACATTTCCATCCAGAAACCAGTCCCAAGACACCAAAGATGGTAGGGATACACATAGATCGATGATCCATTCTGAACTATCCAGAGACAACTCAATGTCCATCCACCCAGGAGGAATTCAGAATACATCAAGACCACAAGCCCTGAAGCACCAGGCAAAATATCAAGCAAATAGCAAGGCATGTCTAAAAGGGAAGTGATCCAAAAATATATTTCCCTCTCATATATATAATGATATTTGATATATATACAATGTAAACTGTACATAACAAAATGGCTAAGCTAGTCTGTGCAAGTAAAAACAAGCTCATCTACAAGTCAGGGTATATGCAAGCTAACAAGCCCAACATGTCGTCCCTCTCAGAAGAAGGAGGCGAAGTTGTGGTCTCCTGTACGAGAATATCCACACGACCCAACAGATCTACAGCCATCTGCATGGTGACCATATGATCATCAATATATGCGCTCATCTCTGTGATCATGCAGTACTATCTGTGACGGCTACATCCCGAGCAGATATAGCACTATCCTGCTCAACTATCACTGCATCTCTGGCTGATCTAGCGAAGGAATTCCCCATCTCTCCCCTCCTAGTTCTTATCTCACATCTCAGCCAGGGATCATATCCCTAAGCTTTGATACCAACTGTGACGCCCCAAAAACAGGTATACATCACCCATCTTGGGTCGCCAGATACATGGTACTAAATACAAATACAAATACAAACTTAATTATACAACATTAATGTGTAAAATACTTACAAAACATAAATTCATGAGTTTTAATACAAATATTGTCATCTAGACAATATCCACACTAAATGGAGTCCTCATTACATTTATTATCACACTATTTCACAAAATAGTGAGGACTACTAATGCACCATCTAGGACCATCACTCTGTTCCCCGACTAGTCCCAGCTACGTTCTCATTTCCTGAAGAGAACAGTGAAAGAAAGGGTGAGCTCAACTAGCCCAGTAAGAAATATTATGACTAAGATAATGCAGAATAAATTATCATTAGCCTTCAACGGTGTTAAACTGATAAAATATAATAAACATCAAGTTTAACTGAAATGGAACAAACAATCCATTAGAAGAGTCAAGTAGAGAATAAAATCTACTATCTTCTATGATTTAAAAGATTTTTCATCACTTTTATCGCTGAGACTCTGCTTAATAAATAAAATCGAATCATCCCTGCTCCACGGCCAAGGATATTCATGTAATCATCAATGGTCATGACTATACCAAATAATTCCTGGTCATAATCATACCAACAACTGTCCACCAATGAACTACAGGCCAATGAGGACTTTTACCACATCATTCGTCACATTACGATCATGATTATACCGAATAATCCCTGGTCATAATCATACAAAGTCCATCTATGCACGTAAGCCAAAGATGACTTTCAACATAATATAAGCATGAGGATGATGACAATTCAATAAAACAGGTTCAAGAATAAATTTTAAAGATAAGTTAATTTATCCTGAACTCAATAACGTCCAAATTGTCAACTTGATACTGCTTTGTGAAGTAAAATTCAAGAATGCTCAGAAGAATATTTCCATGAAAAGATACTGAATGAAGCGCAAATATCAAGGATATTCCACTAATTACATGGAGTATAGAAGCCAAAGCTTTAACCAACTGAGTATAATAGAATATATGAAGCTCAGAATGGATTTTCGCCACCATACGGTAATCCACGTGATGCATCATTTCCATAATTTAATAAGGAATGAATACGAAGGATCATTCACCATGCATGTGGTAATCCACATGACAAGTTATTCCAATGTAATAATAAAGAATGGAATAATGTAAGGATTCACCATGCGTTCGATAGATCGCATGCATGTGTTATTCCCAATGTAATAATAAATAATGGAAACAGTCCCGTAAACACACAAATAGGATATTCGGCGAGAATAATAAATAATGGAACCCGGTCCCATGTAACGCATGCATAAGATATTTTCGACGAATGATAAATAATGGAACCATGTCCCAGAACGCATTGACAGATAGGATATTCCGACGTAATAATAAAGAACGGAATATTAGAAGAATTTCACCATGTATGTGGTACTTAGATAAACAAAGTTATTCCAATGTAATAATAAGAATGGAATAATGTAAGAATTTCACCAAGTATAGGGTGTCTCGCGTATATAGGTTATTCCAACAGAATAATAAAGTATGTAATAACAGAAGTTCTCTTCACGAATAAGAAAGAAAGAATACCCTTACGAGTACAACAAATAATATCCCCTACCTTAGAAGAAACTGGATATTGGAGTAGTGAAGTAGCAAAATACTTTTCTTCTTTCTCTCTATAGTTTCTCTCTCTAGAGTTTCACTGAATTCGTAAGAAATAATGAAGGAATGAGCTTCTATTTATAGGAGAATGGACTGAATAGTAACTAATTCATGAACGGTCCAGATTGATTTACTTTTAAACGGACGGTCTATATTGATTTACTATTAAAACTTATAACAACGGTCCATACTGATTTACTATTAAAACTTTAAACCAGCGATCCATATTGATTTACTATTATAACTTTCCACCAGCGGTCCATATTGATTTACTATTATATCTTCAACCAACGGTCTAAAAATTTAGCACATCTCCTCATGGAATAATATTGTACACAAAAGTGATTTGGACCGAAAAGAAATATATCTTACGGGTGAATAGTACCCCGTGAATAGTAACTCATGAATAGTAACTCGTGAATAGTAACTCGTGAATAGTAACTTATGAATAGTAACTCGTGAATAGTAACTCGTGAATAGTAACTCCGACACGAAAAGTGCCCCGAATACCCGATTGAACAATATAACCTCCAGACATCAATTATTATCGAAACAAATGTTGATTTCCACTAACACAAATAATTCCAACACAATGAAACTATAAAATTCTTCTTTAATCAACACGAACTTATTCATCATTAATATTATAATTCACAATATTTAACAACCAGGTTATTCCCAGGAAAGAGGGGGCTTTCTGATAAGGATTTCTCCTTATTGGCGCGCAATTATGTGACCAAACCTCTCCTTGACAGAACTTCTAGACATTGTCAATATTGCAAATAATAATATGAATAACTTTACCGTCTCAATTATTGATTTAATAATATAACATATTATGCAGATGATACTGTAACAATAATTGAATCAATAATATGAGAGATATGATGCAACAATTACTGTAGTAATAATTGAGTATAACTGAGTGACTTCTCACATAAGCATCAATAATCAATACCGTGTGCTACTATGCAACCACGCGTATTACTGTACTTTTACTACCGGGTAGTTAAACAGTTTTAACGGTAACACATCCGCCGTTATTTTTATAGAAGATAATTTTGTCGTTTTCTAACTACGACAATACTTCCGTTGTGGGGTCCACCAATGATTGTGCCGTCGTATAATATTCCCTGTTAAAACGAATATTCCCCGACCAATCGAATATTTTATGACAACTTGCATACTTTGCAAAATTTATAAATACTACCCACAACTATAACATTATATCAAATTCACACCATAATATTCAATAAATTATTTAGAGAAAATTAAATATTTATTCATAAAATCTGGGGTCTGACATGTAGACCAAGAGAGTCTCAACATTAAGATCTTTGACATCCTTTAGTTTATAGAGTTTGCACCCATCTGTTGGTTGGCTAGACATAAGTTTGAGAAGATCTTCTTTCTTCTCTTGATAGGCATTTCTTAGCATGTATAGCCTCTTCATCTTTCAGACTGGTGGATGCTTGACTCTTAGTCATTGATGTCTCTTGAGCTCTCTCGTCTGGTCTTCAGACTACAAGATTGACTGCAAGCTGGGATTGGTCTTGTTGATGTAGCAATTGAGAACATGGACCAATCTGAGCAGCTTCAGGTGAATATACACATTTACCTATACACAGTATTTCCAACGTGTGAGCTCATTTGCATATAACAAGTTACTTACTACTAAACTATGCTTAGAACAATGTTTGTGCCTCGGATCAGACTCAAAGTGAATAGCTTTTGAATATAGCATGAGAACCTGCTTTGATACCAATTGTTAGTTCCCAATAGACACAATAGATCTAGAAGGTGGGGTTGAATAGATCCTTTTTATTTTAAATACTTTTCTCTATTATTTTGTATAGCTATTAAATTAGCATATGATAAACATAAAAATCTTTTCAAGCACAGCGGAATAAGTAAAAGATCCCCTTCATTGATATATCCATAATCATACATACATTATTCGTTGAGTAAGTTTAGTTGTAAGTAGTTAAAACATACATAGCAGTTATAGCAGTTATAGTACATAATGTAAATGACATAATGTAAAAGACACAAGGGGTTTTAATTGGTTCAGAGACTCAAGCTCCTAATCCACTCTTCTACTTTCAACTACTAAGATTTCCACTAAGGAAGGGCAGCACCCTGAATCACTAAGATTCCTTCAAGGCCAGCAGCCTTGGGACTTCAGTTCACTAAGAACTCTTCAAGGCCAGCAGCCTTGGGACTCCTCTAGTTCCCTAGGAACTCTTCAAGCCCAGCAGGCTTAGAACTTTGTTTAGTCCCTCGAGACAAGGACCCTTCTGGCCCTGGCTTCATTTAGTCCCTTCGGACAAGGACCCCAGTGCCCCGCTTCACATTAATTTGTTTGTTTGTTTGTTGGAGTTGGTCGAGTCGCTAAAGATGTCTTCATGCTCTGAACATCTTCTATACTTAGCAGCTTGGCATGATCATCCTTGAAGTGCAGTTGAGTGTTGCATGATGCTCAGCTTCTTCAATTACTCAACCTCTTCGGATGATCCCTTGATGACTTCCTTGAAGATCTTTCCTCTTGATACATGATGGCTACACATGATAGGTTTCCAAGATGACTGTAAATTCTTCTGCTTGGTACTTGGAAATTTTCTCATGCTTGCCACCATGATGACGTTTGCGATCTCCCTTCTTGATACTTGATATCTTCTCATGATGGACTTGCTAAGATGACTGTAAGCTCTTCTCTATTGTACTACACTCTTCTTGTAGTAGAACTCTCACTTCTACTTCTTCCTTTGGATGTATCTGAGTGTTATTGATGGATCGTAGAGTGAGCCTTCGGAATCACTATCTTACGTGGTTTAGTACAGTCCACCTTCTCTCCAAAAATGGCAACTCAAGTAACCCTCGATCTTTGAAGCTCTTCCTTATTTATACTCCTTCCCAATCCTTCCGTTGGAAAGTAGCCGTTAAAGGCTATTCAAATATCTTCACAGATCTCGAGTTGACAGAGGTAGACTGCTGATGTGACATGTTATACTTTATCTGACATTGCAGTCTACTGTTTCACCTACCCATCAGAGTTGTCACTATAATGTCTTGGGCAGGTCGAAAACTTTATTTTCTCCTTCTGATTTCTCGATCAGAGGTTGTCCTTTTGCATCGATGCTCTCAATAAGCTTTTGTTCGAATACCGTCCTTCAAATTGAACCATTGCCAATGCTTCAACCTTCGGTTGTTCAAACTCTACGATTCTGATGCATGTCTTTAAGGACCTGATCGTAGTATCTTGTTGAGTGTTGCTCATTGACTAGCAGAGTTAACACTACGATCTTGAAGAGTGTTGATTGGATCTCCAATGTAGAACACCTCTTCCTTCTATTGTGCAGTGCTTTAACACTTCTGTTTGCTTCGACTGTTCTCAGAGACTGATGGCTTGACTCCTTTGATCTGGCCTCTACTAAATAGCAAGACACTTCAGATTTGTGGCGCGTCCAGCTCGCTTTCTCTTGGTGATCTCCCGTTCACTTATCATCAATGGACTGACCCTACACTTAATCACTTTAGCCTTGTTCTTCAGAGGCTGGCCAGCATCTCTGTGCGCATTCCATCAGTTCTTTCTTTGTTTGGCAAACACTACAATCCTGGTAGCTTCCAAGATCATTGTCTTCTGTCTTCTTGACAGCTACTACACTTGCTGACTTTCCTTAGTCAATTACTGAAGTCTTCTTATGATTGTCTTGTGGAAGACTTCATCTCGAATGGCTTTATAACTCAATCTTGATGCTGATTGGGTTGGTGCTTAGATCTTCTGTTAGCTTGCATGCCATTCGTTGAGTGCTCTCTGGTTCTCTTCAGGTGATATGTATCTTTGCAGTGCTAACCAGAGGCTTCGTTCCTTTGGATATTCTGGGAGTGCTCATTAGTTAAGAATCATACTTTCTCTTCGATTCTGCCTATGTATTGTGAGCACTTCATTGAGGTCGTGATTCAAGCGCACTCTACGATTCAACTTTCTACCGTGTAGACACTACGATCCTGAGATCAGATCTTGACACTCTTCAGTTTCTGCCTTGCGTTTGTTGTCTTTATCTGATCTTGCTCGACTTCGATCTCTGCATGTAATCAATAGACTCTACGAACTCAGAGTGTAGTCTACGATCCTTGACATAGCTTCGGCATCAGTAAACTCTACGATCTCGAGTGTAGTCTACGTTTCTGACTTGGCTTTGGCGAGATATTCTATTCGGCTCGTGGCGTGTCAGTCTCACGATTACGAACATGACTTCCTCAGCACACTACGATCCCGAGGAAGCTCTTCTCAATATACCATGATCCTTCATCGTTTTTCCTGGCAGTCTACAAACTCCAAGATCTACTATCTTGCAGACTATGATTCTGCCTCGATAGCTCTCGAGTTATCCTTGACTCTCCTGGTAGACTACGATCACTGGTGCAGTACTTGACGATCAAACAAGCCTATCTATTACATCATAAGATCAACCTAACATGCTTGATCTTTCTATATTTATAGTCCTTGTACATCATTTCTTTTTAAGGACTTTACAAAGCTGTTTTGCTTATGTAGTAGGATCAACCTAACATACTTGATCAATTCATTCTAAGTCCTTGTACACATGTTTCTATTATCTATCAAAGGACTTTACAGCTTTTCTTAATGCAAGCATACTTGCATATTATTCATTCACACACACACACATATATATATATATATATATATATATATATATATCATAATCAAATCATATGTAATCAGGAATATCATTCACATGCTTATTCTTGACACAACATACATTTAATCCATGTACATTTTATCAAAATGATAGTTTACAATGTTTTGATGGTATATTATTTTAATACACCTACATACATATTGTCACATAGATAATTGTTTATGCAACTTATAATTTCTTACACTTTATTATATAGTTTATATATATTACATAGCCATACTAATGTGTCACACAACATATTCTTATTAATTGTAAGAATCATATAATATCAAATGTCTTCATAAATTAAATAAATCATACCATTCTATTTATTGATTACTATATATAGTCATTAATCCTTATTACATTTGCTAGCAATAATAATCATATATTATTAATTAACTACCATTATTAATTAGTCAATATTCTACCACAACCATTATCAATTAATTAACATAACAATTAATAATCATTAATTAATCCTCATTATCGAGTAATTAATATTCCACACATCAATAAACAACTAATAGTATACTACAATAACAATTAACAAT
Source organism: Panax quinquefolius (assembly GCA_020205615.1). Taxonomy (NCBI): domain Eukaryota; kingdom Viridiplantae; phylum Streptophyta; class Magnoliopsida; order Apiales; family Araliaceae; genus Panax; species Panax quinquefolius. The sequence continues at coordinate 82,670,627 of CM035160.1, read as the reverse complement.
TAATATTACTTAATTGCTCATTTTATAATTTCTTCGCCGATTAACATTACTATTAGTATTTTCCATCACTATGCCACACAAGGCTTTCAACGAGTTTACCACAATTTCCATATATTCTCAATTATATAATTGAGTTAACTCATCATATAACACAAACATTCACTACACCAAAAATAGCCTCTAGTGAAGGACAAATCCTTCACTAGAGGCCCTATATCTCTCACAAGTGATTTATTGCGAAGAAATATTTCCTTCACACAAGTGCTCGCATTAGACCTCCTCGCAATTGGGTATCCTTGGCTAAGTAGTAACTAAATATTTTTTGTGAAGGATATATTGTGAATAACTTATTCCTTCACAAATTGTATTTAGTAATGGAATATTGTTATTTAGTGAAAGATTGATTTCCTTCACAAATAATATTTTAAGAAGGACTATTTGAAATTAGTGAATAACTTGATTCCCTCACAAATAATATATTGTGAAGAACAAATTTATTTAACGAGAGAATATTTTCCTTCACTAATTATAAATTGAGAATCTTTTTTCAAATTAGTGAGAGAAAAATTTCTTCACAAATTATAAATTTGTAAATAAAAAATTAATTGCTAAATAATCAAAATTCATTGAAAATTATAATTAATTTTCAAATCAATGATTTCATATTTATTATTATTACTATTATTTTTAGTAATTGCTATAATAAATATTAAATTTAATATTTCAAGTTAATATAAATATTATACCTATTTCAAACTAATTGATAAACTAATGCATAAAGAGCGATAATTAAAACTAATACTCCATATATAAATAGATAATGCTCAAACCACGATAAGTACAAAATTTGTTATTATGTCTTGATCTCCCAAAGATCATAGTACTTACAATATTTAATAACTAACATAAGAAAACTGAAAGAATAACAACGAACTAGATAGAATGAAGGGAAGGATATACAATGAAGTATACCCGATCAGTAAAGATAAAAATGGGTAAAACAAATTACTGCTTAATTTTCCTTATTGGAAATTGCCTCGGGAAGTTTAAAGGAGGATGGTTTGTCGATACCCCTTCTTGAATACTCTCTCCACCTTCGAGCTGTTGCTGCTGCTCTTTTTGCTCTCTCTTTTACTTCTTCCTCTGCAAAAATCATGTATGTTCAACTTGAGTAACAGAGCACATCATATCAGACTAGAGGAATTTTGGTAGGACATGCAGTGTTGAGTTTTGTATCTACATGACATTGAATTAAGTCATCAACATGAACATTAGCTAAGTTTCCACAACTACATTAAGTAATAGGCCATCAACGTGAATAAACTATGATGTAGCAGTGAATAGAGATCATTATGTTTAGCTTGACAAGAAGGCAATTTAACTACTTCAACAAATTAAAAACATGTGCATGTACTTTAAAAATGAACAGGCTTAATGAGAGTCGCATAAAACCAAATACTGAATGAAATATTCATAGCAACATAATGACTGTGGTTGCTGTAGCCCACAAGTTGCTAGCGTTTTATTCCCTTTATCTTTCTTGCCTAAACAAATTTCAACCCATTTCCTATGGTTAAGCTTGTAATCTAAACTTGGAAACTGAAGAGGGCCTCTTAGTGTTGCTGTAGCAGTTATGTGCTGCTATTTGCAGCCAAGTAATGCTACCAATAGCAGCAGCCCTCGCCATTCTCATTTCATTCTTATACTTGCAAACATACCATACAGTTTATATACATATTTGTAACACATACTCAAGCTATACTGGATGATTAACCTTTTTAAAATTACAATTCTCAACCAAAAATGGTTACCCAAACTGCTTCAGCAGTCATTTATTATCAACTATTGTTGCACATAAGCAGCAGCCCCCTTAGTTCTAGACTATTCGTTTCATTAGCTTTAACTACAAACTACTAATTCGTTTACCTTGAATTGCAATTACGTTATCGATTCGATATACGCACATATTTAGAAAAGTTAAAATCCCAGTTTAGGATTAAGTCATCAAAACCATTGCAACACCAGTAGACTGGCTAAAGTTGCTATAACAGTAGCTAACTGTCCACCACTTCTGTGAATGAACAGCAGCCTTGCTCCCCCTTCCCCCTTTTTCAGATACTAGCTTGCCAACTAGCAAATTTTTTTATATAAATAATGTTACATGAACCTACAAGCTGCAACCCATGAAAAATTGAAATGGTACAAGGTTAATAGACCAACTTTCTAGCCTCATATCTTCAACTCCCCTTTTAAGCCACTTTAAAACCTTAGATACACTATTTTGTTGGTATCCAATTGTTAGCATAACTTACATATTATAGCAGCCTTTTAACAAGAATGTTAGGCTCAAAACAGTGGTTAAGGATAACTTGACACACTGATTTCCATTTACTTGTTTTGGTAGTTTATAACTTGCACCTTAATCATTTTAATATATTGAACTCTTAAGGTTAGTACAGGAGATTTACTTTCCTATTTAGAAAGAATATTCAATAATTTATTTAGACAGCTTAACTGTGTCGACTAAGAGCTCAAAGAGAGCCTCCCAGCCCAGCTACTGTAACTGCAGCTGTCCAAGACAGCAGCTCTGCATCCACATGACTATTTTCTCACTTCCCTACTCCCAATCCATATGTTCCTTTATAACCATTTTTAGGTACCTTACATATAGCATATGAAAGTATTTCTAGAAGGTATAAAACCTCCATTTCAGGGTTGTTAGGCTGTCCAACATTACGCTCAAAATTGACTTGACATACTAGTTTTGCAATTTATTTATTTTTTTCCAGCCTGACCCTGTTGCGCTAAAACAGTCGTAACTTCTTCGTTTCAAAACATTTTTGAGCAATTCTTGAGCCCACGCGAAGCTAACTTCGGAGGCTACAACTTTTATTCTTTGACCATTTCCAAATTCAAAACACAGAATTCCAGAATTTTCGTGTAAAGGGACTGACCCGAGTGGGTTAGACAGTTTTGACGCGACTACTTTGAATGGTCATAACTCTTTGCTCCGAAGTCAGAATTAGTCCGTTCTGGAGTCTATGGAAAGCTTATTCAGTGTACTATAACATAACAAAAGCCCAGATGGAAACATATACTAGACCCGAAATTGACTTCAAGGTCAGCGGTCATACTAGTTTTTCACTTTTCGTTTTGATTTCCAATTGCTTTTCGCTTTAACTTAGTATGCTCAATCTCTTTAATTATCATCATATATGGTGTGTGTGTGTGTGTGTGTGTATATATATATATATATATAGCCCAAGCTTTAGTTTTGCCTAATACTTGGTTTTTTAACCAAAACAGTTCTTAGAGGACTTTTGACAAACACCCTACGTGCACTGTTTTGTAGCACAGGTGTCATAGCTACTGATTTGTTCTACAATCCATTAATTCACCTTATAACACCACAGCCAACCTATCTCCTTGTGCCTAAGCCAAGCAATAACAGTAAATAACTTAACAAGAGTTTGTATAACAGTTATCATAACAACAACCATAGCATAACAGCCATTTAGTTCTATTGCAGTCCCTTGACCATTACAGTCCACTAATAGCAAGAAAATGGAATGGAAGGGATTGGAAGGATCTTACCTTGATAGTTCTAAGATTATAACTGAGTTGTGCTGCTTGATCACCCCTCCTTTTCAGTCAGAATCTCTTCTTCTTTCGTACTGTGCTAAAGTTCTGGGAGGCTAAGTTAAGTAGTATAACCCTCTGTACTTGGGTGGGACACTTGGGTTATATAACTGAGTCCCCTAACTTCAGTCAATATTATATTAACATTTTATAGGATACAGTTCTGAGTTCCCTTTCTTGTGCCTGACCTTGTCAACTGGGGCACCAAACAAAGATAAACATTTTAGTTTTCTAACAAAAAAGAAGAAGAAATAAAAAAGTTGATTTGAATAGTAAACATTTGATGTCTTCAGTTGAGGCACCTTTGCATTACTGCTACCACCAGAAAGTTTAAAGAAAATAAAATTCAAAGAAAATAAAGTTGAAGCTAACCAAACTTTACTTCGATAACTTTACTGATTCCATTCAAACTTCATATTCACATTCAATTGAAGCTAACCAAACTTCATATTCACATTTTCACTTTACTTCGATAATCAGTATATACTCGGTCAAAAACCCTGACATTCAAACTTCATATTCACATTCAATTCCCACTTCCCTCAAAACCCAAATCTCAAAATCACATCCACAAACACGGTACCCAATAAATGATTCCAATCGGAATTAACTCAGTCCGACTCGGATAATTCAATTAGTTCTTCAAATACACCCAACATAAAAGCAAACTAGGGTTCACTGTTAGCTACGAGAAGTTTAATAACAAGAAAATATACGAAAAAAGCAGTTAGAATAAGCCCTAATTACAACTAAAACAAATGCGTGAAACTCGTGGATACCTTCAAGACAAATGTTCATTTGGTTGAGAGCATCGAGAGTCGACTCAAATGGACTAAAAGCCACAAGTTTTACCACTTTCCCGAAATCGATTGAGATCGATTCTTCGAGTTCCGAATCGCTTAAGTGTTACATCCAATTTCATCAAGTCCATGGCCATGAAACAAAGAATACCCTGAGTCTCTCCCAAATTGTTACTTAAGTGAATGTTAAATATAATACCAAAAAATAAAGTTACTTTAAATTAATCTCCAAAAACTTTTTGGATTAATATTATATACTTAAAATAAAATTTAAATTTAAAGTCTTTTGGATTATTTAATTTAATTTTGATTTAACTTTAACTTTATTTAATTATGATCATAAAAATAAATTTTTATGGAGAAATTTTAAAGTTTAACATAGTGTAAAGTTATTTACTTTATAGTTTATTAAAATAAATAGTTGATATTGTAAGTTACTTAAAAGTGTTATTAAAATTAAATTTATTATTATAAAAATTTAAGGTATTTATATTCACCACAATTAATTAAAAAAAATTATTTATAACAAGATATCGACCAATTTTATTCCTCACAAAAAACTTCTGAATAATGATATATAGTGAGTAATAATTCCTTCACTAAATAAATTTTTTCCTCACAAATTTTTATCATAAATTGGCTCCAAAAATCTTTCTATTGCCCCAATTTTGTGAGGAAAAAAATATAAATTGTGAAGGATGTTTCTTTCGCTAATAACTATATTGTCACTATACTTTTTTCCTTCACTGTTCCTTCGCTAAACAACTCCTCATGTGAAGCAATAAATTCCTTCACAAAATTTCCTTCGCTATAGGCCATTTTTGGTGTAGTGATTATTTTAATTCAAATAAATATTCATTTTCATTAATATATTTATTTATTAATATATGAAAATTCTCGGGTATTACAGCTTCACCCTCGATAGCAATCGACAACGGCGTTAAATTCGCATCAACCCCCTCGGGTTTGAAGATGGTCACTGCAAAAGAGGATAAGGCAGTTAAATAAAAATTCAGTAGAAGATCATAAGGGCAAATAAGAGGGCTCGGGGTTTGCAACTTACAGCCATGTTCGTAGAGCCAGGCTTCTTTGGACACGACCTCCAGACCCTAGTTGGTCTTCTGTACATGGTTGTAAAACTTTTTGAAGGCGTCGGCCCGATCCTTCGGTAATTTGGTAATCTTCACAATGGGGTCCTCGGGACCGGCCCAGTTCGGCAGGAGTTTAAGATCAGTTCCCTTCATGAAGAACCATTGTGAATGCCAACCCTTGTTGCTAGAAGGGGTCTTCATGAAAGTAGCTCGACCAGCTACCCGGTTCAGATGTCGAAGGCTAGGCTCTTTTGATCGACCAACAGAAAATAGGACATGTGACAACCCGAGAATTTAGAAATTTTTTATTAATTGAATTAAGGTTCAAAATTAGAACCTAGATAGAAAATAAGTGTATGCATTTGATATTTTTAAGAAGAAATTTTGAGGATTTCAAAATTCTGTGAAGGATTTAGGTGAATTATTCAGGATTAAGGAATAAGTGAATATGTTCTGTGTATATGTGTACAATATTTGGTTAAGGGTCAAGGGTTGACCAGATAAACGATATCTGTAACAAACCCTAAGTATATATTAAGAACGTCAACGTTCGGTTAGAAAACCATAGCGTTTAATAAGAAACCCTAAAACCGGTTCTAGAAACCCTAATTTCAGTTTCGGGAATCTGAAACCCTAATTCGGGAATTTAAAACCCTAATCTGGGAACTTAAAGGATAATTATAATTCTTAAGTGTTATTAATTATAATCTTAATTAGGGTAAAGCTTAATTATTTAGTAAACCCTAGTTTCAAATTTAGAAAACCCTAACTTCGGGATTTGAAACACTAATTTATAATTAGGGAAAGTGAAAGTGTTAATTTAATACTTTTAATGTTAATTAGGAAATATTAATCCTAATTTTTAAAATTATAAGTAATTAGAAAACCCTAATCTAATTACGAAAATTTAATTTCTAAATTTGAAAATTAATTTTCTATTAGAAACCCTAATTTAGGGTTATAAACCCTAATCCGTGATTTTGACCCTAATTACTAAATTAGCGATTTTAATTAGGGAATGCTAATCCTAATTAGTGAGATTTAAAGTATGATTAAGAAATTTTAATATAATTAGAAAATCCTAATTATAATTTAGAAATATTAAATTTCTATTTTTAAAACCTAATTTGGAAATTCTAAAAATTAAATTGCAAACCCTAAGAATTTCCAAACCCTAAACCCTAAGGGTTTTTCAAACCCAAACCCAAACCCTAAACTATAAGGGTTTGACTAATGTCCAAATTGCCATTAAATTCAAAATGGAAAAGACGAAAATGCCCTTAGTGCATTATTAGATGTTACTTACAAATCTAGCCAAAGATGGAGTTGGTGAGCAATTATATATCAGCCATGTGACTTAATTATCAACCAACCAACCAAAAATTTCAAGATCATGGCAACATGTCATCAAATAAATAGATTAAAGAGAGAGAAAATGGCACTTTATTTCTCATTTTCGCCAAACATATTCTCTCACTAGAAATTCGAGATTTAGAGATATATAGAGAGAGAGAGAGAGAGAGAGGAAAAAAAAAAGATAAGCCAAGTTCAGTTTATAGCTTTCCAAGAATAGGAATCAAAAGTCAGATTTTAAGATCAAGCATAGGACAAGGTCTTCGGATAAGGTGATATAAATTGCGTAGCGTTAATCAACGGTTCAGGCAAGTTTGTTTTTACTTAACTCTACTAAGAGTGTTTCATTCAGATAAGCTTATGGTTAATCATTGCTGGTTGCCATGAATTGTAATCTGTACATATTGCATGTATAAGTCAGGTATGAAAGGCTGATCACCTTCATTACTAGTTGGTTCAAATATATTTGTTCATGTATAATACTTGTTCAGTCATAAATTTGTTCCTGCTAGTTCACAATTATATTATTGAATTATAGCCAACCTATTATTCAGACTCTTTCAATCATGATATATCGTTATATTATTGAATTTAAACTTGCTGGGCAATCCTTATGATCACCCTTGCTATATCATGATAAAACATTGCGATTAAGGATTTAACGCGTCGACATCTGAGGAAAGGTTAAAGACAGGTTCGACTTTAGTTTACGTATGCGATTAGTTTTGTAATAGTATAGTTTGATAATCATGTTATTGTAAGTCAAGTAAGTTATGAAATGTGTATTAAGTTAAGGTTACTCGACCTTGGGGATTATGTGTAAGTTTAATGTATAAACAAATTATGTTTATATCTTCCGCAAATATAGTATTAGTTGTATAGAATGATCGAACCAGATCCGAAGTGAATTAGGACCTGGATTCGGGGCCCTCATAATTGGTATCAGAGCTATAGGTTATGAACCTAGGGTAGTGATACCTTAGACTAATAACCACAGTGATTAGGATAAGTACTAACTCAAATAGAGTTAGTTGGTCGGTAAGATTCAAAGACGAATCTCAGCAAGTTATAAAGATACGGAGTTCCCTAACTCTGATAATAAAGTTGAACAGTGGTGGTGAATAGATAGAGTCTAAAAGACTAAAAGTGCAGTGATAGATGATCGTAAAACAAAACGATCAAGATATAGAAATGAATCGTAATATATACGATAAGATCACCCCGTGATCTGATAAAGTGATAGAATGGAAAGAATCAATCTAATGATTGAAAAGTTTACAGCAAGATTGTTGTGTGGCAGTTGTACTATGAAAACTCATGAATGAGTTATGGATTATGAATACGAGTTAAATGAAATTCGTATTGAAAAGGGGGTTAGTGTTAAGTGGGGATTCAATTGAGTACTCGTGTCAGCAGCTGAGTTGTATGATTAATTCTTCGTATGGGAGCTGAATTGTATATGGTGTAAAAACCACTTAGTTTCTGGCAATGATAATCATTAAAATGTTTGTGTCGCACTATTTGCTATATGCGTGTTAAGAGGGTGATTCCTTTCTCATGTGTATAACAGATAGATAGGTCATAGGTAGAGGAGATAAGGTTAAGTACAAGTTCTTAAAACTCATACTTATGTGACATGCTTGACTCATAATTATATGAAATTTTTATGAACCCCTCAGCGAATGGACGCCAAAGGTCTGTCTAGGAAAGTTCTTAAACTCATATGATTGTGGTAATTTATGGACTCATAAGTGTAGTTTTACAAACTGGGTATAGTTGTTTATAAATGGAGTATTGAGGATTATAGTAACAGATAGATTGTTAAGCCAATGATTATTAGTGGAGACATAAGTTTGCCAAAACTCCTAGCTATGCTAGATTTCGAAATGATTGACATCAAGCTAAATACGCACTATGTGCTTTTAAAAAAAAATGTAGACTCGTAATCATTTTTGAAACGGTTTAAAGTATAGCCTATGCTACTTATTTCAGCTAGACGCAAATGATTTGAAATATCAAAATTTGTTTTTTTATCACTTATGTACCATGTAACCTGGTGCAGAGATGATAAAAATTTGATGGAGTTGTAAATACAGGAATACATAGTGTGAATTTGATCTAAAATCGTTGTTCCACTATTGTATGATGTGTTATGACAAAGTCATACAATGACGGCATCCTCAAACGAACTGTTAATATAATACGGCATCATGGCATCATTCTCAAAATATTTTCAAAATTTTAATTTGCCAACTGGTTTGGCTACACCTAAATAATTCGATTGAATTGAATTATTGATATGAGTCTATGCTATTTGATTCAGCTAGACTAATGTTATGAAAACTCTAAGTGTTCATTGAAAGAAATTTCCCGAACCAAATTGATCTGGTACGGAATCCTATGATAACACTACAAAAAAATGGGGCTTCAGCAACAACCAATTTTCGTTGCTAAAGGTGCCAAATTTCGTTGCGAAAGGGTTTTGGCAACGACTTTACTGTCGTTGCGTCTTTCATTGCGCAATGAGCGTTGCTAATTGTTCCGCAATGAATGTTTTTTTTTCGTTACCAAAAGTAATACATTTTGCAACGAAATTTGGCTTTCGTACAGAGACATCGATCATTTAGCAACAAAATGTATTGTTGCAGAATAATTAAAATTTCGTTGCTAAAAACCCTATTTTGTTGCAAAAGCCTACTAATTGGCAACGAAATGAACTCTTTTTTTTTGCAACGACCATGCTTTTTCGTTGCAATTGACACCACTTTGCAACGACATTTTTCGTTATAGTAAATTATGAAAATTGTTGCCTAAGCTTGCTTTCGTTGCGGAATGTAAAATTTTTAGCAACGATTTTCGTTGCTGATTATATTATTTGAAAACAACATTATGCTGAATCAGCAACGAAATGTTTGTTGCTGGTTATTTTTCAATAGCAACGAAAGTCGTCGATTAGCAACGACATTATATGTTACCGTTTCATTATATGTGCAACGAAAGTTGATATGATTTGCAACGATAAAAAAATGTTGCCTTTTTTGTTAGTATTAGCAACAATATCCTCTCCATTGTTATTAGGTTAATTTTTCGTTGCCAAATATTATATTTTTAATGATATTAGCAACGAAAATTTGTTGCTAAATGTATAAAAAATTGTTGCTATATTAAAACTTCTTCAATGCTTTGATAACGAATTATATTGTTGCTAAATCAAAATTTGACATTCTTTTTGTATACCTGACTGGCTCAATGTCCCCATAACAAATAATGGCGAAAATACAAAAAATTAAAATATTATTAAGTTAACAAAATCATCCACTACATAATCATTCATTATCTTTACAATTAACCATCTAAAGCTACCACAGTTCTTCAATCAAAGTATATATCTACATATATAGAGAGAGTACACTTCATAATTTCGTCACTTATCTTCCGTAAATGTATCACGAGAATTTGATACCCAGTATAGTAAGGCAGGTCGTAAAAGCAGTCTTCCTGCACATTTAAAATAAATAACAAGTCGGAAAAATGAAGTAAATAGGTCACCAGAGGCACTTAATGCCAAAATCAATGCACAAAGACAATATAGTTGCTACGTGGTACTAATATTATTAAACCAACAGACTACCCACACTATTTATTAAATGGTTGAGCATATAGAAAGATTCCAGAGTCCTTCAACTGACTAAATAAAATGCCTTGAACAAGATAACATGAATTACATACTAGTTTGACAAACATACACAAGATGGTACCATGTGCAATGTGCATGTATAAGATTACAACAACTATGACAAAGATACACCTGCTTCTATGTGTCCAACTTTGAAGTAATCATATATGTGAAAAAACTAAATCTTCTATTACACTTGGCACACAGTTCTGTATGCCTATTTACACGGTCCTTGATTTTTATTTTGACAAACTCAAAATTACTAAATCTAAACAAACAACATACAATTTGATACACAGTTGACGACAAAAAACTCACAACTCTAGAAGGGTACAAGCGTGTGGGGGCATAAAGCACTTGCTCTTACCAATATCATTACCATCTACCTTGAGTTGCAGAAACTAAAATTAAGAGAAAAGAAAATTTGTTATAAGTTACTACGAAAGTTTCTATGAATCGGCAACAGGAGCTCAACAATTTTTTATTAACTACTTTACATCGACCAGGTATAAGAAATGAATGTCAAAACTGAAATATTAAAACGTATGCACAATCAGAAGTTTACATACTTTGTCATTTTCATGAACCTGGAACAAAGGAACCGCAAACAATTTTTGGTTTTTCGGTACAATGAACTTTCTACTTTCTGGCAACTTCACAAGAAAGAGTTTTCTACACTCCTACAATATCAAGACAAGCACATAATGAACACCAACTTACCAAAGCTAATAAATAAGAGAAAGACTTGCAGATTTTATGACACAAGCTTACCTTTGGACTAATCATATTAGACGGCAAGTACGGACAAAACAATGTTTCAAAGTCAGATATCCACCACTTGCTGAGGCATTCTCTTACCTAAACATTAAGAATTAGTGCATTTGCAGATATAATAAAACAGAATGGTCTTAACTAGAATTCATATACCTCTCAGTCAGACCCAGTACCATCACAATGTTCGGATAGCTTATCCTAAACAATGAGAAGAGCCATACATCTGAACATAAGCAATGCAGATATAAAGGAACAGAAAGTAAAACGCAACAACATAAGGAAAACAATAATTAACTCAGTCAAGATAACAATATCCAGTGAAACAAAATGATAAAACAGTATGTGTAACAATAATTTTTTGTTTATCTCAAGTACCAAGCCATAAATCCCCCAATTGAAGCGGTGAAAGTATGACCTACTTTGGGACTGAAACCCAAACAATACTATGTCCAGCTTTCAACGACTACAGAAAAGTTTGAGTCGTAAACTAATAGAAAAGCACATTAAAAATCGGAGATTCAGTCGAAAACGTAAAAAACACAAAAAAACGAGAAGTGTATGCCTTTATTTTTAATATTTCGAACTAAGAAGATGTTTGTCTGCATTAGGATGCTTGCATCAAGAATATATAACAGAAAAAATAAATAGAGACATATGGGCATAATTGATTAAGAAAATTTTATTTAAAAAATAGCCTTTTTTTTAATATAATTTATGTTCACTATATATTTTGTGTTTCTAAATAAACATAACCTTACATATATGTTTCCACAAAATAAAGATAAAGAGGGCGTTATTTGGAAGTTAAAATTAGACCCTAATTAGAGGCGCGTAAATGACATAAAAGGGTAAGATTCAATAAATCCAAAACTAAATATAAGAAAATTATGCAAGTGAATATAACATTCTTGCCTTCACTTTAGAGAAATCAATCATCTCAGTCTCAAAATGAAGTTCTGCGTCCTTTGGGAAGGCATTAGAAACTGAAACAGGACAATCATCCTAACCATAGTGCAATTCTAGTTTTATCTTGAACTGAAACAAGAGGCATCAAAAGTTATGTTAAGCACCAAAAAATTCCATCATATACCAAAATCTTGAGGGTTTTTTCATTAGTTAGCAAGTTCATTATAAGCGCAAAAAGGGGGCAAACCCACGCACATGAGCCAATATCTTATGTTTATGTTGTTAACTTGTTTGATTACCACTTTATGCAACTCATTCAGCCTTTTCACTTGGTATAACAAGAAACTGGTGCATAACATGTGCTGTGTATCACATTATGAGTGCATAACATGTGCTGTGTATCCAACTTCTAAACAGAATAAATAAACGGTGGCACCTATGTACTATCAGCGGACAATTGAGCATTGTGTCTCCCTTTTTGAGGTGGACATTAGATACAGCTCAAGCTAGCTCTGGTAGTTGAAGTACTTGGTCACTTTTATGTCTCACTTTGGCTATATGGCATCATCTAGAACTATTTACTCTCTTAATGAGTAAGTTACTGGATATGGGTCATATTCACATGAATTATGCCATAAGATTTCAACCTGTCCTTCCAAGCCTGACTATCCTAGGTGGTTAGGTCTCTGCATAAAAATTGAGTCCAGTTCACCAAAGACAAAGAGGTATCTTAACAGCTTCCTTCCTAGCAGTATTTTCTTGTTTTGGCAACTAAGCCTTTCATATATTCAGTCTGTAGTTAAATTTATCCTACAAGCTTCTCTCATCTGGATTTGTGCTTACTTATGAAGACAAGAAGGCATACTCTGCCAGTATTCCCACATTATGAGGACCATAACTGATTATTTTGTTTAAAACCATATGTTCTTGTGAGTAATTTTTTCTAAATCTCTAAAGTATGAATGCTCATTAAAGCAAAAGAAAAAAAAGGAACTCTAAAGTTGAAAAGGATGAGTTCAAGGAACCCTTCTCATAGGGCAACACATTCTCCAGCAGCAAAAATTCCTCATTACTATCACGATGTAATTAAATACTATTACAAAAACTGAAAACAGAAAATCTTCCCCAAAATTTGCAGATTATAGGGTTTGGCCCTCATAAACTTTAAGCCCTAAAAAAGCTATTATTGAACACCAAAAGACAATTGAACACCAAAAGACAAAATAGAACGAATCTAAGACTGATTTCAACCCATACAACAAGAAAATCCGTTTACAAAGTTCAAATTTTGTTATCATGGTCTAAAATTAACGAATCGACGAGAAATCCTCACATCTCTCTAGCGACGTGTTGGTTCAAGGAGAGAGGAGGAGAGCATCTCGAAATGACTCCATCTGGCGATGGGGAACGCGAAAATCATTCCGATAGGTGAGTCGAAGGAGAGGAGGAGAGGGCGTCGCACTTTTTTTAATATTATTATTATTATTAGAGAGGAAGAAGGCTGTCTGAGATTTTCGCGTCGCTTTCTTTTTTTTTTAATAGACTTTTAACAAGGAGAAAAGAAGGATTATTATTATTATTATTATTATTATTATTATTATTATTATTATTATTATTATTATTATTATTATTATTATTATTATTATTATTATTATTATTATTATTATTATTATTATTATTATTATTATTATTATTATTATTATTATTATTATTATTATTATTATTATTATTATTATTATTATTATTATTATTATTATTATTATTATTATTATTATTATTATTATTATTATTATTATTATTATTATTATTATTATTATTATTATTATTATTATTTTATTATTATTATTATTATTATTATTATTATTATTATTATTATTATTATTATTATTATATTATTATTATTATTATTATTATTATTATTGTTATTATTATTATTATTATTATTATTATTATTATTACTATTATTATTATTATTATTATTATTATTATTATTATTATTATTATTATTATTATTATTATTATTATTATTATTATTATTATTATTACTTATTATTATTATTATTATTATTATTATTATTATTATTATTTATTATTATTATTATTATTATTATTATTATTATTATTATTATTATTATTATTATTATTATTATTATTATTATTATTATTATTATTATTATTATTATTATTATTATTATTATTATTACTATTATTATTATTATTATTATTATTATTATTATTATTATTATACTACTAATATTATTATTATTATTATTATTATTATTATTATTATTATTATTATTATTATTATTATTATTATTATTATTATTATTATTATTATTATTATTATTATTATTATTATTATTATTATTATTATTATTATTATTATTATTATTATTATTATTATTATTATTATTATTATTATTATTATTATTATTATTATTATTATTATTATTATTATTATTATTATTATTATTATTATTATTATTGTTATTATTAATTTATTATTATTTATTATTATTATTAGTATTATTACTATTATTATTATTATTATTATTATTATTATTATTATTATTATTATTATTATTATTATTATTATTATTATTATTATTATTATTATTATTACTTATTATTATTATTATGATTATTATTATTATTATTATTATTATTATTATTATTATTATTATTATTATTATTATTATTATTATTATTATTATTATTATTATTATTATTATTATTATTATTATTATTATTATTATTATTATTATTATTACTACTATTATTACTACTACTACTACTAATAATAATAATAATAATAATAATAATAACAATAATAATAATAATTAATTATCATCATTTACATATTTACATCATAACGCATATATTATATCAATTATACTAAATGATGTAAATATGTACATATGATAATATGTTATGTTATGATGTAAATGATGTAAATATGTTATGATTTTAATATTTTAATGATGTAATTTGAATTTTTATTGTTTTGATTAATTAACAAAATAATTTGAATTATAGTATTTTAGTATTTTTTAATTTGATTTTTTAGTATTTTAGTAATTTTTTAATTAGTATTTTAGTATTTGATGTAAATATGTAATTAGTATTTTAGTTATTAAGGTAAGTAAGTGACTTTTAGTATTTTGATATGTTATACAACTATGGTAAAATTTTAGTATTTGAGTAAAATTTTAGATTTTAGTATTTGAATTTTAATATTTTGATTAAATGATATAAATATGTTATGATGTAAAATGATGTGAATATGTAAATATGATAATATGTTATGTTATGATGTAAATGATGTAAATATGTTATGATTTTAGTATTTTAATGATGTAATTTGAATTTTTGTTCTTTTGATTAATTAACAAAATAATTTGAATTTTAGTATTTTAGTATTTTTTTTAATTTGATTTTTTTAGTATTTTAGTATTTTTTTAATTAGTATTTTTAGTATTTGATGTAAATATGTAATTAGTATTTTTAGTATTTTAGTGTCGGGTAACTGAATTTATAATAAAAAATCCTTATAGCTTAGTTGGTTTGAGCAATTGTTTAAGGAAAGTGGAGACACCTAGAGTTCAATTCTCAAGGAGATCATTATTTTAATTTATTTTTAAAAAAGTCCACGGGTCGGGCCAAGCTTTTTTATTATTAGTACTATTATAATTATTGTAATAATTATTATTATAATTTTAATAATAATAATAATTAATAATAATAATAGTAATATGAATAATAATAGTAATTATAATAATGATTAATAATAACAATAATAATAATAGTAGTAGTTATAATAATAGTAATAGTAATAGTAATAATAATTATAATTAATACTAACAATTATAATTATTATAATAATAATAATAATAATAATATTTATAATTATTATTATTATTATTATTATTATTATTATTATTATTATTATTATTATTATAGTAATAATAATAACAACAATAATAATTATTATAATAATAGTAATAATAATAAAAAATAATAATAACAACAACAACAACAACAACAACAACAACAACAACAACAATAATAATAATAATAATAATAATAATAATAATAATAATAATAATAATTATTATAATAATAGTAATAATTATAATTATTATAATAATAAAAATAATAATTATTCTAATAATAATAATAAAAAAATTAATAATAATAGTAATAATAATAATAGTAAATATAATAATAATTATAATAATATTAATAGTAATAATAATAAAAAATATATAGCACATGAAGCATTGAAAAATTTTAATAATGACTTATAAGTAAAAAAAAGTTAAAATTTAAGTTATTGTCAAACACTAAATATAACAAATGACTTATAACTTAGTTTAACCAACTTATAAGTCATCGCTAAACACCTCTAATACAAGATATAAAGAGAAATTAATATTTGATTATAAAAAAATTACAAGTCAAGAAAAGGAGAATTTGAAAATGGGGAGTTAAAAAAATTTACACTTATTATCACAACTTTATTATTATTATTATTATTATTATTATTATTATTATTATTATTATTATTATTATTATTATTATTATTATTATTATTATTATTATTGTTGTTGTTATTATTATTATTATTATTATTATTATTATTATTATTATTATTATTATTATTATTATTATTATTATTATTATTATAGTATATAACTTCTTGAGATTATATTAATGGTATGTAGTGAAGGAGAAGAAAGGAATATATGGGGAAAATCTCATATTTTGATATAAATATTAATCTTTGCAAGATATTAACAGATAACTTTTGTTGCTCCAGCGGTCAAATGACCAAAGTTCCAAATGATTGGTCACAGGTTCGAATATGTTTTGCATTTGGATATAATTTTTAAATACTAAATATGAATATTTTTTGACAATTCTCCGAATACCGAATATGGTCTTACAAAAACATGTTTATTGAGATTATCTTAATTTAAGGCAACATTTTAATAGTCGTTGCAAAAAGTTGTATAAGATATGCAACGAAAATAAAAATTGTTGCCAATGAATGTGGTCCATATTAGGCAACGAAATATAGCAACAAAAAATTTTCGTTGCCCACGACGAAGAGAAATCAAGTGGTTAGAAATTTTGCAACGAATTTCTAAAGAATTTTGTTTTCAAATTTTGCGACGACTTATGAATTTCATTGCAAAAAGTGAATGCTTGAAACAATCTGCAACGAAGGACAAGATTCGTTGCTAAACATACACTTTTAGCAACGACTTATAAAGCTGTTGCTTGAAAAATCGTTGCTAAAGCCCCATTTTAGCAACAAAAAAACTTTCGTTGCCCACGATGATGACGGAAATCAAGTGGCCGAAAATTTTTGCAACAATTTCTAACGAAATTTTTCCCGCCATGAATTAAGCAACGAAATTTTGCAACGACTTATGAATTTTGTTGCAAAAAGTGAAAGCTCGATACAATTTGCAACGAATGACAAATTTCGTTGCTAAACATATACTTTTAGCAATGACTTATAAAGTCGTTGCCCGAAAAATCATTGCTAAAGGCCCATTTTTTTGTAGTGTAAGACTAAGGTGAACTATGTTGTTTGGATAAATAATTCAATCAAGTAGCGTAAATATTCGCTATACATAATTAATAATACATGCATGACGAAGAGTACGATAAAGTCGATCACCTAAAGTACTAACAACGGTAGTTTACCTTCTTTATGATTGTAAACATACTAAGTAATGTATTATTTTGCGGTATGATCAATACCGTTAAAACTATGTGTTCATGGTCTATATGACCCCTCAGCACAATTTGAAAACTTGTACTCTTGTGAGAGGTGTATTGGGTAGCATGTGATAATGTATGTGAATGGTGTAAGCAGTATGGTGTAAGGTGTAAGGTAAATTTCGGGGACGAAATATTTAGAAGAAGGGGTGAATATGACAACCCGAGAATTTAGAAAATTTTTAAAATTTTTATTAACTGAATTAAGGTTCAAAATTAGAACTTAGACAAAAAATAAGTGTATGCATTTGATATTTTTAAGAAGGAATTTTGAGGATTTTAAAATTCTGTGAAGGATTTAGGTGAATTATTCAGGATTAAGGAATAAGTGAATATGTTCTGTGTATATGTGTACAATATTTGGTTAAGGATCAAGGGTTGACCAGATAAACGATATCTGTAACAAACCCTAAGTATATATTAAGAACGTCAACATTCGGTTAGAAAACGCTAGCGTTTAACAAGAAACCCTAAAACCGGTTTTGAAAACCCTAATTTCAGTTCCGGGAATCCGAAACCCTAATTCGGAAATTTAAAATCCTAATATGGGAACTTAAAGGATAATTATAATTCTTAAGTGCTATTAATTATAATCTTAATTAGGGTAAAGCTTAATTATTTAGTAAACCCTAGTTTAAAATTTAGAAAACCCTAACTTCAGAATTTGAAACCCTAATTTATAATTAGGGAAAGCGAAAGTGTTAATTTAATACTTTTAATGTTAATTAGGAAATATTAATCCTAATTTTTAAAATTATAAGTAATTAGAAAACCCTAATCTAATTACAAAAATTTAATTTCTAAATTTGAAAATTAATTTTCTATTAGAAACCCTAATTTAGGGTTATAAACCCTAATCCGTGATTTTGACCCTAATTGCTAAATTCGCGATTTTAATTAGGGAATGCTAATCCTAATTAGTGAGATTTAAAGTATGATTAAGAAATTTTAATATAATTAGAAAATCCTAATTATAATTTAGAAATATTAAATTTCTATTTTTAAAACCTAATTTGGAAATTCTAGAAATTAAATTGCAAACCCTAAACCCGAAGGTTTTTTCAAACCCTAACCCAAACCCTAAACCCTAAGGGTTTGACTAATGTCCAAATTGCCATTAAATTCAAAATGGAAAAGACTAAAATTCCCTTAGTGCATTATTGGATGTTACTTGCAAATCTAGCCAAAGATGGAGTTGGTGAGCAATTATATATCAGCCATGTGACTTAATTATCAATCAACCAGCCGAAAATTTCAAGATCATAGCAACATGTCATCAAATAAATAAATTAAAGAGAGAGAAAATGGCACTTTATTTCTCATTTTCTCCAAACATATTCTCTCACTAGAAATTCGAGATTTAGAGAGAGAGAGAGAGAGAGAAAAAAGATAAGCCAAGTTCAGTTTATAGCTTTCCAAGAATAGGAATCAAAAGTCAGATTTTAAGATCAAGCATAGGACAAGGTCTTCGGATAAGGCAATATAAATTGCGTAGCGGTAATCAACGGTTCAGGCAAGTTTGTTTTTACTTAACTCTACTAAGAGTGTTTCATTCAGATAAGCTTATGGTTAATCATTGCTGGTTGCCATGAATTGTACTCTGTACATATTGCATGTATATGTGACGCCCCCAAAATAGGTATACATCACCTATTATGAGTTGTCAATACATGGTACAGAAACAACTACAACTTTATTATTACAACAGTAAAACTGTGAGTTTGAATACAAATATTATCTTCTAGACAATATCTATACTCAAATAAATCCTCATCACATTTATTGGTACATTATTTTACAAAAATGGTGAGGACTACTAAACAACTCTCTCTAGAACCTTCATTCCATACCCAGACTAAATGTACTCGCTTATATTCTCGCATCCCGAGAAGAAAAATGGAACAAAAAGGAAAAGGGTGAGCTCTCAACTAGCCCAATAAAGAATATTATGACTAAGATAATATACAACAAATTATCGCTAGTCTTCAATGTGAAAAAATCTAATATAATACAATAGACAACAAATTTTAAATCAATATTCGCAGCTGAAATAATAATTCATTAGAAGAGTTAAATAGAGAATGCAAACTACTATCTTCTATGTATGAATTTAAAAGTTCATCGCTCTATCTTTTATCCCTCGTAACATCATCATCAACATACATCCGAATCAAATATTCATCTTTGCACTACGGGCCAAAGATATTCATCATTAGTCATGTTCATCTAAACACTGCTCATCTTTTCACTACGGGCCAAAGATATTCTTCAAATCATTCATCTTTGCACTACGTGCCAAAGATATTAAATAATATCATCATTTAAGACCGAGGATGATGAATTTTTTTTTTTTTAAGAAACGAATCCAAAGAAACAAAATGATAAGGATTAAGGATTAAGGATTCGTACTTTGTTTTATCCACGTCCAAAAATACCTCAAAAATAATCACAAAGGGTGTAAAATTCAAGAATGATCAAAACATGGATACAATCAAAGCTAGTATCCATAATAGATATTTTGGACAAAAAGAAGAAATTTCATTTTTCTATTGAATAGTACCAGTATTCGTGAATAGTGTCGTATCGTGAATAAAGTCAGATATCGTGAATAGTAACTCCTACACCAAAAGTTCCAAATTTGATAAAAATTTCGGATCAATATTTCAACATAATGATATTGAAGAAATAATATCATTACAAAAAAATAATATCCTTACCTCGAAAGATCAAGATTTAACCTGAAACACCGGATATAGGCTATGACTTGAACTTGCAATCCGAATAGCAATACTCAAATTATACTCAAAATACTCACAAGAATACGCTCGATAATATAGAGAGAGAAAACTTCAGCTTACGTGTGATTTTCAATTCTAACCTAAGCACCCTATTTATAGAAATTGCTTAAAACACTAAAGTAAAATTTAATATAATATTAATATATTATATATAAATTCCTCGCACACAATCTATGATCTGAATTCAGCCATGCTTGACAACAAATAAGTCTACCAAACAAATCAAAAACGTTTTTATTATTTAAAATAATTAAAACTTCCAAAAATCAATTATTCAAGAATTTCGAACATCAATAATTCATAATAAATAGCCCTTTTATCGTAAAAATTGAATCTCGTGAGTTTTTATAGGAAATTCAATTCTCTACAACTTTACGTAAGAAAGTTTTTCCAAATTCCAAATAGAAATTGACCAAATCCACAAACCAGGCGATTTTACAAGCTTATAATCAAATTTCACCAATAAATGGGGTCCACCGAGCATGTTTAACATGTTTTAAACATTTATTGCAACAAAAATACTCTTCCTCCTCAGTATACTCATATATCCCACATTCGTTGTAAAATATCACCATTATTATATTATTAAAATATAATAATATATTTAAATGAATTATTTTATCGAGAAAAGATAAAATTTCAATTTTCAACAATTGTCACATTAAAAATTTTCTCCATCTATATCCACATAAAATCAATATTTTCCTCATCATATGAATCAATAATTAATTATTCACAAATAATATTACAGAATCACAATATTGACAACCAGTGCGCTTCTCAGAAAGAGGGGCTTTCCAATAAGAATTTCTCCTTCATCGGCGCCGCAATTTAGGTGACCAAACCTCTCCTGTAGATGTAACTTTCTAGACATTGCCAATAATGTTATCTAATAATATTATTCGGATAATATGAATTATTGCTTCGATAATGAAAAATATTGTGTAATGACAATTATTGAAACAAGAACAATATAAAATATCAACGCAAAGAATTATTGAATCAATAAAATAAAATCTTCGAGCGAAGAATTTCTTTGTAACCATTAGTGAGTAGTGCCTTCTTACATAAGAATCAATAATTGGTGCAATACCGCAAAGTTACTACTATGTTTTAACCAATTTAGTATTTTAACAAAGATATTATAAAGAACAACTTATATTTGTCGCTTTCTTCATCCAATCGCTTTCACATGGGGCCCACACATGGTCATGCGCGTCATCGCATTTAATATTCCCCGACAAGCATTTAATATTCCACGACCAAACGAATATTCCCCGACAACAATGAATATTTTATAACCACTTGCTTATTTTGAAATATTTGCGTATTTTACCCCTAACTATCCACATTAATTACATCAACCCTTACTATTTCAAAATAATAAATAGAGAAAATTAAATTTCATTAATAATAAGTTGGGGTCTTACAACCTCCCCTCCTTATGAAATTTCGTCCTCGAAATTGACGTGACGACATTGTGTTTCAAAAGGTGAGGATACCTCGCTTTCATTTCCGCTTCCAATTCCCGGTCATTTCCTCTATAGCATGATTCCTCCACAAAACTTTAACTTGTGGTATGACCTTTTCATGCGTAGGGACATGCTCCTTCCTATCCAAGATCTTGACAAACCCCCCCCATACGTTAAGTCTTCTGGCTATTTCGTCCGGGCTTCTAATTCTATAACGTGGTTCGGGTCTTTCACATATTTACTGAAGTACGATATGTGAAACACATTATGAACACGAGACATACTTTGAGGTAACGCAAGTCTATAAGCTACATTTCCTACTTCGGTCAAGAATTTGAAATGGACCAATAAATCGTGGATTGAGCTTTCCTCTTCCCAAATCTTGTAACTCCCTTCCATGGAGCAACTCGCAACAATACATGATCCCGTACACTAAATTTCACGTCCTTTCGATGAAGATCCGCATAACTCTTTTGTCGATCTTGTGCCGCTTTGTATACGTTGTCGAATCATTTGGATCTTTTCGGTAGTCATACGTATTAACTCGGGTCCCAACAATGTTGCTTCACCCACCTCATCCCAACATATTGGAGAACGACATTTTCGTCCCATATAATGCTTGAATGGAGCCACACCTATACTTGCACGATAACCATTGTTGTAGGAGAATTCCACCAATAGTAAATACTTATCCCAACTACCCTTGAAGTCTAGGACACGAGTCTTAATAGATCTTCAAGAGTTTGAATAGTCCTCTCGATTGTCCGTCTGCTTGGGGATGGTATGCCAACTAAATCGCAAACCGCGCCCATAGCTTTTTGCAAGCTAACCCAAAATCTTGAAGTGAATCTTGGGTCACGATCGAAACTATGGATACAGTGCATGCCATGCAACCTCACAATCTCATTCACGCATATACTAGCAAGACGTTCAAGGAATAAATCTCCAGTGACGGCAAGAAATGAGCGCGACTTGGTTAATCTATCAACAATAACCCAAATAGCATTGATGCCTTGAGAAACCGTAGAAGAAGACCCGTAACGAAATCCATGGTAATGTGTTCCCACTTCCATTTCGGAATCTCAAGTGGTTGCAACGGACCCTTAGGTACTAGATGCTCCGCCTTTACACGTTAAGTAAGTTAAACACATCGAGATAAACTTTGCAATCTCTCTCTTCATATTGTTCCACCAAAATGTATGTCAAGATCATGATACATTTTAGTACTTTCGTGATGGATTGCAAATGGTGTATTGTGTGCCTCCATCATAATCTTGTACTTCAAATCGTGGTCGTTAGGAACACAAAGTCTAGAGTGGACTCAAGTATTCCTTCTTCATCAATTCTCGCCCAAAATAGCTCCTTCTTGTACTTTCTTCTTCATACGCATCACCGGCCCAAGGGGCTCGAGCAACCTTAACTTTTTCTATTAAAGTTGGCTCTATACGTATACTTGACATCATCGCACTCGCTCCTCGCATATGATCTTCTACTCAACGCGTCCACTACCACGCTCGCTTTTCGTGATGGTATTGAATAGTGTGGTCGTAGTCTTTCAATAGCTCGAGCCAACGTCACGCCAGATGTTGAGTTCTTTTGAGTGAAGAAATATTTAAGGCTTTTATGGTCTCAATATATCTCCACTTTCTCCCCATATAGATAGTGCCTCCATATCTTTAAGCGCGAAAACGATCACGCTAACTCTAGATCATGAGTAGGATAATTCCTCTCATACTCTTTAAGTTGTCGCGAGGCATAGGCTATGACTTTCCCACGTTGCATGAGAACACATCCTAACACTTTGCTCGAAGCATCATCAGAGATAACAAATCCATCCGAACCGGATGGTATTGTTAGAATTGTGTCTTAGAAATAAGTCTCCTCTTAAGCTCTTGGAAACTCTTCTCGCATTCTTCACTCCAAACGAATTTTGTATCCTTCCGAGTTAGGCAAGAATGGAGTAGCGATTCGAGAAAACCCTTCCACTTAATCTCCGATAATAACCAAATAAGCCCAAAAACTACGTACTTGATCCACCGACTTCTATTGCTTCCCAACTTTGTATTGCTTCAATCTTCGTTGGATCAACAGATACTCCATGTTTTGACACTGACGTGCCCAAGAAATGCTACTTCCTCAAGCCGAACTCGCATTTCTTCAATTTGGCATATAGTTTGTTTTCACGAAGCCTTTGGAGTACCAAATTTCAAATGGTGCTCATGATCTTCACGACTTTTGGAATATATGAGGATGTCATCAATAAAGACAACAACAAAGCGATCCAAATATTCCTTGAATACTCGGTTCATCATATCCATGAAAGCCGCGAGAGCATTAGTCGATCCGAAAGACATGACTAAGAATTCATAATGCCCGCATCGAGTTCTAAAGGCGCGTCTTTGAATATCCTCGGTTCTAATCTTCAAATTGATGATATCCGAATCGAAGATCGATTTTGAAAAGAATTGTGCCCTTGCAATCGGGTCAAACAAGTCATCAATACGAGGTAGAGGATACCTATTCTTGATGGTGACATGGTTCAATTCCGATAGTCAATACAAAGTTGCATACTCCGCCTTTTCTTCTTTACGAAATAAACAGCAGAGCACCCCAAGGAGATGTACTAGACGAATGAAACCGATGTCCAACAATTCCTCAGTAGTTGGACCTTTAACTCCTCGAGTTCAAGATCAATAAAGAATTCAACTTCACGCCTCGGGGTAGACCGGAAGTTCTTCAGAAATACGTCAGAAAGTCAATAACAACAGAATATTATTCAAATTTGACGTGTCTTTATTCAAATCCATAACATGGGCTAAGAAAGCTTGACATCCGCTTTTTCAATAAATGAATAGCTTTATGATTAGATATGATGTTGATTGATTTTAATGGTTTAGTTGCTTGAATTAAATATAACAGTTGGTTAGGAATATGAAAACTAACAACCTTACGAAAACAATTAATTTTGGCATGATGAGTAGTTAACCAATCAATCCCTAAAATTACATCAAAAGCAAGTATCTTTAAAGAGATAAGGTCAACAAGTAAGGTGATGGTGCCAACTTGAATCAAACAAGATTTATAAACAGTGGATGTGATGAAAGTTTCTCCTAATGGAGTTTCCATAGATAGGTCAAAGTCTAATTTCTCCTGAGTCAAGTTTAAACGCTGAGCACAAGCAGAGAGATAAATGAATGGGTAGCACCGTAGATCAAGTAAGGTATAAACTTCGCAAGAATTTATAAATAGCTTACCCGTGATCACCTCGTTTGGGTTCTCGCATTATGACCAAATCACAACAAACGCTTCTCCCTAATCGCTGACTTTGACTTTTCCAGGGATGATTTTTTGAGTCACCGTCTCACCGAACTAGGTTTCACATCGTCTAATCTCGAGCGATATGTCCTTCCTTTCCACAATTATAGCATACCTTGAATCTGTTGTGGGCGCTTTGACCGATATGTCCCTCTTTTCCGCATTTGTAGCGTATGACCGGTGGGTCATTCTCCTCCTTAGAACCGATTCACGCCGCATCTGTCGCCTTCACATGGTCGTTGTTAAATCTCCTCTTTTAAAATCTCCTCCCGACTCGCTTCTTCTATTTTTATGGGCATGATTACCACCGAGTGGTTACAATTTTTGTCCGTCTGCTTTTCTTCTCCGCCGGTTATCATTATTCTCGTTGATCGCTATCTCTCGGTACGATCCTCGGTTATGGTCCTCAACCGACCGTATTTCGTTATCTCGCCTAATAATTGAGCCCTGCTTATAACATCCGAATAGAGAGAAAATTTATGAGAAATGAGATACTTGACGTATGCCGGGTTTCAAACCTCTAAGAAACATCCACGCCATACGCCCTCATTCTCCACCAAATGAGGTGCAAACTCGATAACTCGCAAACTTTGCCTCGTCTCTTGAGACACCGCCATGTTGTTCGCTCGCGCACTAATAAACTCCACTTCCTTCATATACGCGAACACTTTCGTGAAAGTATTTGTCATTAAATAGTTTCAAACGCCTCCCAAGACATGCCGAAAA
Organism: Panax quinquefolius; assembly: GCA_020205615.1. Taxonomy (NCBI): domain Eukaryota; kingdom Viridiplantae; phylum Streptophyta; class Magnoliopsida; order Apiales; family Araliaceae; genus Panax; species Panax quinquefolius. Next base: position 82,644,287 of record CM035160.1, on the reverse strand, counting down.
GTACTGATGGATGGACGCTTCACGACTCCCACCAAGAGGTCGCCTTCTCCACGGAATGTAAAGGTGGCGAATGGAACCTTCGTTTTTCCGTATCCCAAGACATCGAATATCTTGGTAATTTGCTTGACCCATGTTTCCGCCATGATCGGATCCGCTTTCCTTAAAATTCGTGTGGTCCAAACTCTTTGAATCGCTTGGCTATGATAACCCGTGAATTGCTATCATTTCCTCCTCAGATTTTGAACACGAGTCTCCCTCGTCCGATTTTGCATGAACCGCAAAAAGCTTCTAAACATTCCCTCGCTCATCATCTCGCTTTCGGTGGTGTTGTTCATGGAGGAACATTGCCACTGCTGCACGCTCTCCTCGTTGGTGAGTACAGCGTCTCCACTCAGATCATTTCCATTGTTAATATTCTCAATTAGACATTCTCAAATCTGTCATAAAACAAGGGTTAATTAAGGAAATCAATATATCACATAATATCCCTATATAATCGACCAACTAACAAATAAGCTTAGGTAGGACACACTAGCTTAAGGATTTACTCGTCTCTCTCCTCTCCTAGTTCTATTCCCCGATCTCCGCCAGAGATCATATCCCTAAGCTCGATACCAACTCATGACGCCCCCAAAATAGGTATACAACACCTATTATGAGTTGTCAATACATGGCACGTAAACAACTACAACTTTATTATTACAACAAGAAAAGCGTGAGTTTGAATACAAATATTATCTTCTAGACAATATCTATATTCAAATAAATCCTCATCACATTTATTGGTACATTATTTTACAAAATGGTGAGGACTACTAAACAACTCTCTCTAGAACCTTCATTCCATACCCCGACTTGCTTCGCTATATTCTCGCATCCCGAGAAGAAAATGGAACAAAAAGGAAAAGGGTGAGCTCAACTAGCCCAAAGAAAGAATATTATGACTAAGATAATATACAACAAATTATCGCTAGTCTTCAACAGGAAAAATCTAATAGAATACAATAGACAACAAATTTTAAATCAATATTCGCAATGAAATAATAATTCATTAGAAGAGTTAAGTAGATAATGCAAACTACTATCTTCTATGTATGAATTTAAAAGTTCATCGCCTATCTTTTATCCCCGTAACATCAATCAACATACATCCGAATCAAATATTCATCTTTGCACTACGGGCCAAAGATATTCATCGGTTAGTCATGTTCATCTAAACACCTGTTCATCTTTGCACTACGGGCCAAAGATATTCTTCGTAAATCATTCATCTTTGCACTACAAAGCCAAAAATATTAAATAATATCATCATTTAAGATCGAGGATGATGAATTTTTTTTTTTTTAAAAACGAATCCAAAGGAAACAAAATGACAAGGATTAAGGATTAAGGATTCAGTACTTTGTTTTATCCACGTCCAAAATACCTCAAAATAATCACAGTGGTGTAAAATTCAAGAATGATCAAAACATGGATACAATCAAAGCTAGTATCCATAATAGATATTTTGACAAAAAGAAGAAATTTTATTTTTCGATTGAACAAAGGTCAGATTCGTGAATAAAGTCGATACGTGAATAAAGTCTCGATATCGTGAATAGAACTCCTACACCAAAAGTTCCAAATTTGATAAAAATTTCGTGATCAATATTTCAACATAATGATATTGAAGAAATAATATCATTACAAAAAAATAATATCCCTTACCTCGAAAGATCAAGATTTAACCTAAAACAATTTGATATAAAGCTATGACTTGAACTCAAGACCGAATAGTAATACTCAAATTATACTCAAAATATTCACAAGAATACGCCGATAATATAGAGAGAAAACTTCAGCTTCGTGTGATTTTCAATTCTAACCTAAGCACCCTATTTATAGAAATCATTTAAACACTAAAGGTAAAAATTTAATATAATATTAATATATTATATATAAATTCCTACGCATTACAATCTATGATCTGAATTCAAATGCATGCTTGACAACAAATAAGTCTACCAAAAAATCAAAAACGTTTTTATTATTTAAAATAATTAAAACTTCCAAAAATCAATTATTCAGAATTTCGAACATCAATAATTCATAATAAATAGCCCTTTTATCGTAAAATTTGAATCTTGCGCTTTTTTATAGGAAATTCAATTCTTTACAACTTTACGTAAGAAAGTTTTTCCAAATTCCAAATAGAAATTGAATCAAATCCACAAACCAAGCGATTTTACAAGCTATAATCAAATTTCACCAATAAATGGGGTCCACCGACATGTTTAACATGTTTTAAACATTTATTGCAACAAAAATACTCTTCCTCCTCGATACTCATATATCCCACATTCGTTGTAAAAATATCACCATTATTATATTATTAAAATATAATAATATATTTAAATGAATTATTTTATCGTAAAAAGATAAAATTTCAATTTTCAACAATTGTCACATTAAAATTTTCTCCATCTATATCCACATAAAATCAATATTTTTCTCATCATATGGATCAATAATTAATTATTCACAAATAATATTACGTAATCACAATATTGACAACCGCATAGCCTCAGAAAGAGGGGCTTTCAATAAGAATTTCTCCTTCTCGGGCGCCAAGCAATTAGGTGACCAAACCTCTCCTGTATGTAACTTTCTAGACATCGCCAATAATGTTATCCAATAATATTATTCAGATAATATGAATTATTGCTTCGATAATGAAAAATATTGTGTAATGACAATTATCAAACAACAAAGAATATAAAATATCAACGCAAAGAATTATTGAATCAATAAAATAAAATACTGAACAGTAATTACTGTAACCATTATTGAGTAGTGCCTTCTTACGTAAGAATCAATAATTGGTGCAATACCGTGTGCTACTGTGTTTTAACCACCGAGTATTTTAACAGTATTAACAGCAACAACTTATATTTGTCGTTTTCTTCATCCAATCGCTTTCCGTTATGGGGCCTATACATAATGGTCAAGGCCATTAAATTTAATATTCCCCGACAAGACATTTAATATTCCACGACCAAACGAATATTCCCCGACAACAATGAATATTTTATAACCACTTGCTTATTTTGAAATATTTGCGTATTTTACCCCTAACTATCCACATTAATCACATCAACCCTTACTATTTCAAAATAATAAATAGAGAAAATTAAATTTCATTAATAATAAGTTGGGGTCTTACAGTATAAGTCAGGTATGAAAGGCTGATCACCTTCATTACCAGTTGGTTCAGATATATTTGTTCATGTATAATACTTGTTCAGTCATAAATTTATTCCTGCTAGTTCACAATTATATTGTTGAATTATAGCCAGCCTATTATTCAGACTCTTTCAATCATGATATATCGTTATATTATTGAATTTGAACTTGCTGGGCAATCCTTATGCTCACCCTTGCTATATCATGATAAAACATTGCAGATTAAGACGAACGCGCCGGATACAAGGAAAGGTTAAAGACAGTTCCAACTTTAGTTTACGTATGCGATTAGTTTTGTAATAGTATAGTTTGATAATCATGTTATTGTAAGTCAAGTAAGTTATGAAATGTGTATTAAGTTAAGGTTACTCGACCTTGGGGATTATGTGTAAGTTTAATGTATAAACAAATTATGTTTATATCTTCCGCAAATATAGTATTAGTTGTATAGAATGATCGAACCGGATCCGAGGTGAATTAGGACCTGGATTCGGGGCCCTCACGGTTGGTATCAAAGCTGTAGGTTATGAACCTAGGGTAGTGATACCTTAAACTAATAACCACAGTGATTAGGATAAGTACTAACTCAAATAGAGTTAGTTGGTCGGTAAGATTCAAAGACGAATCTTGGCGAGTTATAAAGATACGGAGTTCCCTAACTCTGATAATAAAGTTGAACAGTAGTGGTGAATAGATAGAGTCTAAAAGACTAAAAGTGTGGTGATAGAAGATCGTAAAACAAAACGATTAAGATATAGAAATGAATCGTAATATATACGATAAGATCACTCCGTGATCTGATAAAGTGATAGAATGGAAAGAATCAATCTAATGATTGAAAAGTTTACAGCAAGATTGCTGTGTGGCAGTTGTACTATGAAATTGTACTATGAAAACTCATGAAAGAGTTATGGATTATGAATACGAGTTAAATGAAATTCGTATTGAAAAGGGGGTTAGTGTTAGGTGGGGATTCAATTGAGGACTCGTGTCAGCTGCTGAGTTGTATGATTCTTCGTATGGGAGCTGAATTGTATATGGTGTAAAAACCACTTAGTTTCTGGCAATGATAATCATTAAAATGTTTGTATCGCGCTATTTTCTATATGCGTGTTAAGAGGGTGATTCCTTTCTCATGTGTATAACAGATAGATAGGTCATAGGTAGAGGAGATAAGGTTAAGTACGAGTTCTTAAAACTCATACTTATGTGACATGCTTGACTCATAATTATATGAAATGTTTATGAACCCCTCAGCGAATGGACGCCAAAGGTCTGTCTAGGAAAGTTCTTAAACTCATATGATTGTGGTAATTTATGGACTCATAAGTATGGTTTTACGAACTGGGTATAGTTGTTTATAAATGGAGTATTGAGGATTATAGGAACACATAGATTGTTAAGCTAATGATTATTAGTGGAGACATAAGTTTTCCAAAACTCCTAGCTATGCTAGATTTCGAAATGATTGACATCAAGCTAAATACGCACTATGTGCTTTTAAAAAAAATGTAGACTCATAATCATTTTTGAAATGGTTTAAAGTATAGTCTATGCTACTTATTTCAGCTAGACGCAAATGATTTGAAATATCAAAATTTGTTTTATTTATGACTCATGTACCATGTAACCTGGTGCAGAGATGATAAAAATTTGATGGAATTGTAAATACATGAATACTTAGTGTGAATTTGATCTAAAATCGTTGTTCCACTATTGTATGATGTGTTATGACAAAGTCATACAATGATCAAGATCCTCAAACGAACCGTTAATACACAAAGACGCAAGATCACGTAAGGCGTCATTCTCAAAAATATTTTCAAATATTTTAATTTGCCAACGGGGTTTGGCTACACCTAAATAATTTAATTGAATTGAATTATTGATATGAGTCTATGCTATTTGATTCAGCTAGACTAATGTTATGAAAACTCTTAGTGTTCATTGAAAGAAATTTCCCGAACCAAATTGATTTGGTACGGAATCCTATGATAAGACTGAGGTGAACTATGTTGTTTGGATAAATAATCCAATCAAGTGTTGTAAATATTCGCTATACATAATTAATACGTTATGCATGACGTAAGAGTACGATAGGCTGATCACCTAAAGTACTAACAACGGTAGTTTACCTTCTTTGTGATTGTAAACATACTAAGTAATGTATTGTTTTGCGGTATGATCAATACCGTTAAAACTATGTGTTCATGGTCTATATGACCCCTCAGCACAATTTGAAAACTTTTACTCTTGTGAGAGGTGTATTGGGTAGCATGTGATAATGTATGTGAATGGTGTAAGCAGTATGGTGTAAGGTGTAAGGTAAATTTCGGGGACGAAATTTTTAGAAGAAGGGGTGAATGTGACAACACGAGAATTTGGAAAATTTTTAAAATTTTTATTAATTGAATTAAGGTTCAAAATTAGAACCTAGACAGAAAAAAAAGTGTGTGCATTTGATATTTTTAAGAAGGAATTTTGAAGATTTCAAAATTCTGTGAAGGATTTAGGTGAATTATTCAGGATTAAGGAATAAGTGAATATGTTTTGTGTATATGTGTACAATATTTGCTTAAGGGTCAAGGGTTGACCAGATAAACGATATCTGTAACAAACCCTAAGTATATATTAAGAACGTCAACGTTCGGTTAGAAAACCCTAGCGTTTAATAAGAAACCCTAAAACCGGTTCTAGAAACCCTAATTTCAGTTCCAAAAATCCAAAACCCTAATTCGGAAATTTAAAACCCTAATCTGGGAACTTAAAGGATAATTATAATTCTTAATTGCTATTAATTATAATCTTAATTAGGGTAAAGCTTAATTATTTATTAAACCCTAGTTTATAATTTAGAAAACCCTAACTTCGGAACTTGAAACCCTAATTTATAATTAGGGAAAGCGAAAGTGTTAATTTAATACTTTTAATGTTAATTAGGAAATATTAATCCTAATTTTTAAAATTATAAGTAATTAGAAAACCCTAATCTAATTACGAAAATTTAATTTCTAAATTTGAAAATTAATTTTCTATTAGAAACCCTAATTTAGGGTTATAAACCCTAATCCGTGATTTTGACCCTAATTGCTAAATTAGCGATTTTAATTAGGGAATGCTAATCCTAATTAGTGAGATTTAAAGTATGATTAAGAAATTTTAATATAATTAGAAAATCCTAATTATAATTTAGAAATATTAAATTTCTATTTTTAAAACCTAATTTGGAAATTCTAGAAATTAAATTGCAAACCCTAAGAATTTCCAAACCCTAAACCCTAAGGGTTTTTCAAATCCTAACCCAAAACCTAAATCCTAAGGGTTTGACTAATGTCCAAATTGCCATTAAATTCAAAATGGAAAAGATTAAAATGCCCTTAGTGCATTATTGGATGTTACTTGCAAATCTAGCCAAAGATGGAGTTGGTGAGCAATTATATATCAGCCATGTGACTTAATTATCAACCAACCAGCTGAAAATTTCAAGATCATAGCAACATGTCATAAAATAAATAGATTAAAAAGAGAGAAAATGGCACTTTATTTCTCATTTTCTCCAAACATATTCTCTCACTAGAAATTCGAGATTTAGAGAGAGAGAGAGAGAGAGAAAAGATAAGCCAAGTTCGGTTTATAGCTTTCCAAGAATAGAATCAAAAGTCGATTTTAAGATCAAGCATAGACAAGGTCTTGGATAAGGCGATATAAATTGCGTGAGCGTGAATCAACCTCACACGCAAGTTTATTTTACTTAACTCTACTAAGAGTGTTTCATTCAGATAAGCTTATGGTTAATCATTGTTTGGTTGCCATGAATTGTACTCTTGTACATATCATGTATAAGTCGTATGAAAAGTCGATCACCTTCATTACCATTGGTTCGAGATATATTTGTTCATGTATAATACTTGTTCACCATAAATTTGTTCTGCTAGTTCACAATTATATTGTTGAATTATAGCCACTTATTATTCAGACTCTTTTCAATCATGATATATCGTTATATTATTGAATTTAAACTTGTTGGGCAATCCTTATGCTCACCCTTGCCATATCATGATAAAACATTGCAGATTAAGACGAACGCGTCGGATACAAGGAAAGGTTAAAGACAGTTCCAGCTTTAGTTTACGTATGCGATTAGTTTTGTAATAGTATAGTTTGATAATCATGTTATTGTAAGTCAAGTAAGTTATGAAATGTGTATTAAGTTAAGGTTACTCGACCTTGGGGATTATGTGTAAGTTTAATGTATAAACAAATTATGTTTATATCTTCCGCAAATATAGTATTAGTTGTATAGATGATCGAACCGGATCCGAGGTGAATTAGGACCTGGATTCGGGGCCCTCACAGGACAAAGAAGAAGTCTAGTCCCGGAGTGATACCCACGTCTTGGCATAGAGCGATGAAAGAGACGAGTTGGATGTAAGAGTTCGACACTAGTTGGGCAAACCCGATCCCAACAAAGTAGAGAAATGAAGAGATGAATTCATGAAGGGGGAACCGAACCCCATACCTCGGAGCGTAGTGGGGAATGGCCATCCAATCACCCTCGGGTCGCCAGAACATTTTTTTCGTCCGGTTCCGAGACCCGAAGCTTGTACTCTTTAGGAATCTCGAAGACGACTCGGATGTCGGACAGTTGGGACTTAGTGATAGACGGTTTGGTATTGACAACCGTATAATTGGTTTTAGACGCATAGAGACGCATTTAATTTTGGATTCAAAGACTCTCGGTAGGGAGGTCTCAGAGTCATTGGTAACTCGAATTAGGAACCAGTAGCCGGAGGCGAGGGTAAGCAGTGCATCAAAAGTAATCGTCATGGGAGGAGGATTGCTAGAATCTTCCATTTGGTTAGCGCAATGAACAAAGTTGAAATTTTGAAGTTTGGAAAACGGTTAAAGAAACTGGAATCAGAGAATCGGTGAAAATGGAATACTCGCCAGAAATCGTTCTCGTCGGAGTCTTTGAGAGAGATATTCGAAATGATGAGGGTTTCAAAAAAGTGACAGTTATGGACAGATAGGGGCTTTTATAGACAGAGCGGCACCAAACCCAAGGGCGATTATTTATGACAAGTGGGGTCCAACCCTGGGGAAGTGTGTACCAGCTCCAAAAATGAGAAGGAACCGCTTGGGTTCCCAAGGCAGCTCATCATTACCGGGCATGACTATTCAAATTCGTGCCCTTTCAAGTCTCAAGTCATAAATATCTTATAACAAGAGACTGGGGGGCAATGTTCGGGAGTGTTTTACCGACCATCATGTTAGCTGAAGGCCTGGGTTGGAGCTGATGAGACTGGGCCCATGTGGCCAAAGGCATACAGGATGTTGAAGGTGTTCGGGTTCGGATATCCTAGCCCATTAGGCCGGAATCCGGTTGTGATCAGGGAGGTCGGGGTTGGGCCTTCGCGTCCTTTGGGCAGAAGTCCACACCAATGTTTATGTCGTCTGTTGGATTAGGCCTGGGCAGTTGGACAGTGAAAGTATTGTGCATACAAGCCAATCATGTATGATGATAAAGCATATACTGTGTAATCAATCTTATTTATTTATTAATAAAAGAATTATTTATTAAAGGCATTTATTATCTACATGGTGCTGTTTTAATAATATGTGATAAACCCATAGTTTTAAGAAACGCTTTTAGAATCATGATGAGATCATGCTAATGAGATCTAAATTCTTAGATAGCTTAAAACTAAAATGTTCCCAATCAATGGATTACTAAAAAGGGGATTAATGAATCCGGATAGATTGGTACATACGTTGTTTGCTCATTGGATGAGGATGATTGATCTCATGATCATTTGTGTGGATACACTAAAGCAAGTATGTAGGTGCTTATTAGAGAATAAGTTCACTGAACGTGACTCGCTAAGGAATACCTAATGGAATTTTACTTACCTGTCAATAGGAATTCCTGTAGTGATAGTAGTACAAATGATCCTTAGACTTGAGATCATCATAGTATCTTATATATAATGAATTACACTTTGACTTATTCCTTAAGACTCTTAGAGTATATCAAAGGGTATGCTTGGGTGTAATAAGTTATATATGAAGATAATGAATGATCAATAAAGAATCTACCACTTCTAGTAAAAGGGAGAAATGTCCTATGTGATTCGATAATTGACAACCCAGGAATCCTTGGCCAAGGTGGAATGAAATTAGAAAGTAGTTTCTAATTTGCATTCATTAGGAGTTGTGCATTTAGGAATCGAAATACATATAATTAAATAAAATATGACTTGACAGTAATTGTAAGACCCCAACTTATTATTAATGAAATTTAATTTTCTCTATTTATTATTTTGAAATAGTAAGGGTTGATGTGATTAATATGGATAGTTAGGGATAAAATACGCAAATATTTCAAAATAAGCAAGTGGTTATAAAATATTCATTGTTGTTTGGAATATTCGTTTGGTCGTGGAATATTCGTATCGTTGGGGAATATTAAATGCGACGTATAACCATGTGTGGGCCCCATAACTTGAAGCGATTGGATGAAGAAAACGACAAATATAAGTTGTTCTTTGTTATCATTGTTAAAATACTCGGTGGTTAAAACACAGTAGCACACGGTATTGCACCAATTATTGATTCTTACGTAAGAAGGCACTACTCAATAATGGTTACAGTAATTACTGTTCAGTATTTTATTTTATTGATTCAATAATTGTCGCGTTGATATTTTATATTCATTGTTGTTTCAATAATTGTCATTACACAATATTTTTCATTATCGAAGCAATAATTCATATTATCTGAATAAAATTATTGGATAACATTATTGGCAATGTCTAGAAATTTATGTCTAAGGAGAGGTTTGGTCACCTAATCAAGCTCCAAAGAAGGAGAAATTCTTATTGAAAGCCCCTCTTTCCGGGAACCGCCTGGTTGTCAATATTGTGATTCTCGTAATATTATTTGTGAATAATTAATTATTGATTCATATGATGAGGAAAATATTGATTTTATATGGATATAGATGGAGAAAATTTTAATATGACAATTGTTGAAAATTGAAATTTTATCTTTTTCTGATAAAATAATTCATTTAAATATATTATTATATTTTAATAATATAATAATGGTGATATTTTTACAACGAATGTGGGATATATGAGTATATGAGGAGGAAGAGTATTTTTGTTGCAATAAATGTTTAAAACATGTTAAACATGTCGGTGGACCCCATTTATTGACTGAAATTTGATTATAGCTTGTAAAATTGCCCGTTTGTGGATTTCGGTCAATTTCTATTTGGAATTTGGAAAAACTTTCTTCTGTAAAGTTGTAGAGAATTGAATTTCCTATAAAAACACGCAAAATTCGAATTTTCTGATGAAAGGGCTATTTATTATGAATTATTAAAGTTCTGAAGCTCCGAAATAATTGATTTTTGGAAGTTTAAAATATTTTTAATTACAAAAACGTTTTTTGTGTTTGGTTAGCCTCATTAAACACATGCAAGTTGCTGAATTCAGATGGTTCTAGGTGCGTAGAGAATTTGTAATATATATAATATTATTATATTAAATTTTCTGCTTTGGTGTTCTAAGCAATTTCCTATAAATAGGTGCTTAGGTTAGAATTGAAAATCACATCGAAATCAAGTTTTCTCTCTATATTATCGAGTTTATTCTTGTGAGTATTTTGAATATACTTTGAGTATTGTTAGATTCTGTAAGTTCCTTCAAAGACTATATCCTAGATTCCAAATTTAGAAGTACTAATCTTTCGAGGTAAGGGATATTATTTTTTTTCAGAATGATATTATTTCTTCAATATCATTATGTTGAAATATTGATCTGAAGTTTTTTATCAAATTTGGAACTTTTGGTGCTCTGAGTTACTATTCACGTGATACTGCACTATTCACATATACGACACTATTCACGAATCGGCACTATATTCATCGAAAAATGAAAATTTTTCTTTTCGTCCAAAATATCTATTCGGATACTAGCTTTGATTGTATCCATGTTTTGATCATTCTTGAATTCTACACCACCGCGATTATTTTTGAGGTATTTTTGACGTGAATAAAACAAAGTACGAATCCTTAATCCTTAATCCTTGTCATTTTGTTTCACCGGATTCGCTTTTTAAAAATATTTTCATCATCTTCATCTTAAATGATGATATTATGGAATATCTTTGGCACCTCAGTAGCAAAGATGAATGATTTCTGAAGAATATCTTTGGCTCAGAAAGTGCAAAGATGAACAGTGTTTTAGATGAACATGACTAATCGATGAATATCTTTGGCTCAGAGTGCAAAGATGAATATGTGATTCCGGATATATATTGATTGATGTTACGGGGATAAAAGATAGACGATGAACTTTTAAATTCATACATGGAAGATAGTAGTTTGCATTCTCTACTTAACTCTTCTAATGAATTATTACTTCAACTGCGAATATTGATTTAAAATTTGTTGTCTATCAGATTCTATTAGATTTTTCCTGTTGAAGACTAATTCGGTAATTTGTTGTATATTATCTTAGTCATAATATTCTTTATCTTGAGCTAGTTGAGCTCACCCTTTTCCTTTTTGTTCCATTTTTTATCGGGAGGCTAGAATATAACGAGTACGAGCTCTGGGGTATGGAATGAAGGTTCTAGAGAGTTGTTTAGTAGTCCTCACCATTTTGTAAAATAATGTATCAATAAATGTGATGAGGATTTATTTGAGTATAGATATTGTCTAGAAGATAATATTTGTATTTAAACTCTCGATTTCTTTGTTGTAATAATAAAGTTGTAGTTGTTTCGTACATACCATGTATTGACAACTCGTTCGAATGGGTGATGTATACCTATTTTGGGGCGTCCATGGGTATTAGAGCTTAGGATATGATCTCCAAGCGGAGATCGGGGAATAGAACTAGGAGAGGAGAGACGAGTAAATCCTTCGCTAGTGTGTCCTACCTAAGCTTATTTGTTAGTTGTCAAGATATAGGGATATTATGTGATATATTGATTTCCTTAATTAACCCTTGTTTTATGATGATTTGAGAATGTCGAATGAGAATATTAACAATGGAAATGATACCGTGGGAGACGCCTGCACTCACCAACGAGGAGAACGTAACAGTGGGGCAATGTTCCTCCCATGAACAACACCACCGAAAGCGTATGATGAACGAGGGAATGTTTAGAAGCTTTTTGCAGCTCATGCAAAAATCGCACGAGGGAGACTCGTGTTCAAAATACGAGGAGGAAATGATAGTAATTCACGGTTGTCACAACAAGCGCTTCAAAGAGTCGGGACCACCGAATTTAAGGGAAAGCCAGATCCGATCATGGCGGAAACATGTGTCAAGCAAATTACCAAGATATTCGATGTCTTGGGATGCACTAAAGAACGAAAGTTCCATTCGCCACCTTTATGTTCCGTGGAGAGGCGGACTCATCGGTGGGAGTCTGTGAAGCGCACTCCATCCAAACGCTTTTCAAGGCAATGTCTTGGGAGACGTTTGAAACTATTTAATGACAAATACTTTCCTAAAAGTGTTCGTCTATATGAAGGAAGTGGAGTTTATTAGATCGAGCGAGAACAACATGGCGGTGTCTCAAAAGACGAGGCAAAGTTTGCGAGTTATCCAGTTTGACCATTTGGTGGAGAATGAGGAACGTATGACGCGGATGTTTCTTAGAGGTTTGAAACCCGGATACGCCGAGATCTCATTTCTCATAAATTTTCTCTATTCATTCAGATGTTAAAATGGGGCTCAATTATTAGAGCGAGATAACGAGTACGGTCAACTGAGGGACCATAACCGAGGATCGTATCGGAGATAGCAGCAACAATGTAATAATGATAACCAATGGAGAAAGAAACAGACGGACAAAATGGTAACCACTCGTGGTAATCATGGCCATGAAAATAGAAGAAGCGAGTCGAGGAGATTTTAAAAGAGGAGATTTAACAACGACCATGTGAAGACGACATCTCGTGAAAAGAATCGGTTCTAAGGAGGAGAACGACCACCGGTTATATGCTATAAATGCGAAAAGAGGGACATATCACCAAACCGCCCTACAACAGTTCAAGGTATGCTATAATTGTGGAATGGAAGGATATATCGCTCGAGATTGTACGAAGAGCTAAACCTAGTTCAATGGGGATGGTGACTCAAAAGACCATCCCGAGAAAAGTCAAAGTCAACGATTTCGGAAGAGCATTTGTTGTGATCGGTCATAATGCGAGGAACCCAAACGAGGTGATCACGGGTAAGCTATTTATAAATTCTTGCGAAGTTTATACCTTACTTGATACCGGGCTACCCATTCATTTATCTCTCCTAAATGTGCTCAACGCTTTAAACTTGACTCGGAGAAATTAGACTTTGACCTATCTCGTGGAAACTCCGTTAGGAGAAACTTTCATCACATCCACTATTTATAAATCTTGTTTGATTCAAGTTGGCACCATCACCTAACTTTGTTGACCTTATCTCTTTAAAGATACTTGCTTTTGATGTGATTTTAGGGATTGATTGGTTAACTACTCATCATGCCAAAATTGATTATTTTCGTAAGGTTGTTAGTTTTCATATTCCTAACCAACCTGTTATGCAATTCAAGCGACTAAACCATTAAAATCAATCAACGTCATATCTAATCATAAAGCTATTCGTTTATTGAAAAACGGATGTCAAGCTTTCTTAGCCCATGTTATGGATTTGAATAAAGACACGTCAAATTTGAATAATATTCTGTTGTTATTGACTTTCCCGACGATATTTCTGAAGAACTTCCCGCCTACCCCGAGCGTGAAGTTGAAGTTGAATTTTTATTGATCTTGAACTGGTACAAAGCCCATTTCTAAAACCCCATATCGAATGGCTCCTATTGAACTTCAGGAGTTAAAGGTCCAACTACGTGAATTGTTGGACATCGGTTTCATTCGTCTAAGACATCTCCTTGGGGTGCTCTGTTTTATTCAGTAAAGAAGAAAGACGGAGTATGCGACTTTGTATTGACTATCGAGAATTGAACCATGTCACCATCAAGAATAGGTATCCTCTACCTCGTATTGATGACTTGTTTGACCAGATTGCAAGGGGCACAATTCTTTTTAAAATCGATCTTAGCTTACGGATATCATCACCAAGATTAGAACCGAGGATATTCCAAAGATCGCCTTTAGAACTCGATGCGGGCATTATGAATTCTTAGTCATGTCTTCTTGATGACTAATGCTCCCGTGGCTTTCATGGATATGATGAACCGAGTATTCAAGGAATATTTAGATCAGTTTGTTGTTGTCTTTATTGATGACATCCTTATATATTCCAAAAGTCGTGAAGATCATGAGCACCATTTGAAGTTGGTACTCCAAAGGCTTCGTGAAAACAAACTATATGCCAAATTGAAGAAATAAGAGTTCTGGCTTAAGGAAGTAGCATTTCTTGGGCACGTGGTGTCAAAACATGGAGTATCTGTTGATCCGACGAAGATTGAAGCAATACAAAGTTGGGAGCAACCGAAGTCGATGACTGAAGTATTTAGTTTTTTGGGCTTAGCTGGTTATTATCGGAGATTCATGGAAGGGTTTTCTCGAATCGCTACTCCATTAACTCAGCTAACTCGGAAGGATACAAAATTTGTTTGGAGCGAAGAATGCGAGAAAAGTTTCCAAGAGCTTAAGAGGAGACTTATTTCTTTTTGTTTCTAACAATACCATCTGGTTCGGATGGATTTGTTCTCATCTGGCGGGGAAAGTCATAGCCTATGCCTCATGACAACTTAAAGAGTATGAGAGGAATTATCCTACTCATGATCTAGAGTTAGCGGCCGATGTTTTTCAGCTTAAAAGATATGGAGGCACTATCTATATGGGGAGAAAGTGGAGATATATTCGCACCATAAAAGCCTTAAATATTTCTTCACTCAAAAGAACTCAACATGCTAGCAGTGACGTTGGCTCGAGCTATTGAAAGACTACGACCACACTATTCAATACCATCCCGGAAAAGCGAACGTGGTAGGTATGTGTTGAGTAGAAGATCATATGCAGAACGAAAAGTGCGATGATGTCAAGTATACGTATAGAGCCAACTTTAATAGAAAAGTTAAGGTTGCTCAAGCCACCGAATCCGGAGTGATGCGTATGAAGAAGAAAGTACAAGAAGGAGCTATTTCCGGCGAGAATTGATGAAGAAGGAATACTTGAGTCCACTCTAGACTTTGTGTTCCTAACTACTCTGATTTGAAGTACAAGATTATGATGGAGGCACACAATACACCATTTGCAATCCATCCTGGAAGAACTAAAATGTATCGTGATCTTCGACACACATTTTGGTGGAACAATATGAAGAGAGAGATTGCAAAGTTTATCTCAATGTGTTTAACTTGTCAACGTGTAAAGGCGGAGCATCTTGTACCTAAGGGTCCATTGCAACCACTTGAGATTCCGAAATGGAAGTGGGAATACATTACCATGGATTTCAAGCATTCGGGTCTTCCTACAGTTTCTCAAGGCATCAATGCTATTTGGGTTATTGTTGATAGATTAACCAAGTCTGCTCATTTCTTGCCGATACGGGAGACTTATTCCCTTGAACGTCTTGCTAGTATGTATGTGAATGAAATTGTGAGGTTGCATGGCATGCCTGTATCCATAGTTTCGGATCGTGACCCAAGATTCACTTCAAGATTTTGGGTTAGCTTGCAAAAAGCTATGGGCACGGATTTGCGATTTAGTTCTAAGATACCATCCCCAAACGGAGGACAATCGAGAGAGGACTATTCAAACTCTTGAAGATCTATTAAGACTCGTGTCCTAGAATTCAAGGGTAGTTGGGATAAGTATTTACCATTGGTGGAATTCACCTACAACAACAGCTTATCGTGCAAGTATAGGTGTGGCTCCATTCAAGCATTATATGGACGAAAATGTCGTTCTCCATATGTTGGGATGAGGTGGGTGAAGTAACATTGTTGGGACCCGAAAGTTAGTACGTATGACTCACCGAAAAAGATCCAAATGATTCGACAACGTATACAAACGGCACAAGATCGACAAAGAGTTATGCGATCTTCATCGAAAGAACGTGGAATTTAGTGTAGGGGATCATGTATTGTTGCGAGTTGCTCCATGGAAGGAGTTACAAGATTTGGAAAGAGATGAAAGCTCAATCCACGATTTATTGGTCCATTTCAAATTCTTGATCGAGTACTGAAATGTAGCCTATAGACTTGCGTTACCTCCGAGTATGTCTCGTGTTCATAATGTGTTTCACATATCTGTATTTCAAAAATATGTGAAAGACCCGAACCACGTTATAGAATTAGAACCCATTTAAATAGCCAAGACTTAACGTGATGAGGAGGTACCGTCAAGATCTTGGATAGGAAGGAGCATGTCCTACGCTAAGAAAGGTCATACCACAAGTTAAAGTTTTGTGGAGGAATCATGCTATAGAGGAAATGACACGGGAATTGAAACGGAAATGAAAGCGAGGTATCCTCACCTTTTCAAAACAACAGTATGCGTGACGTCGATTTCGAGGACGAAATTTCATAAGGAGGGAGGTTGTAAGACCCCAACTTATTATTAATGAAATTTAATTTTCTCTATTTATTATTTTGAAATAGTAAGGGTTGATGTGATTAATGTGGATAGTTAGGGTAAAATACGCAAATATTTCAAAATAAGCAAGTGGTTATAAAATATTCATCGTTGTTTGGGAATATTCGTTTGGTCGTGGAATATTCGTGCTTTTCGGGAATATTAAATGCGACCACGCGACCATGTGTGGGCCCATAACTTGAAAGCGATTGGATGAAGAAAACGACAAATATAAGTTGTTCATTGCTAATCTTTGTTAAAATACTCGGTGGTTAAAACACGTGAGCACTACCAGATTGCACTAATTATTGATTCTTACGTAAGAAGGCACTACTCAATAATGGTTACGATAATTCTTTATTCGCTCAAAGATTTTATTTTATTGATTCAATAATTGTCATTGATATTTTATATTCTTTGTTGTTTCAATAATTGTCATTACACAATATTTTTCATTATCAAAGCAATAATTCATATTATCTGAATAATATTATTGGATAACATTATTGGCAATGTCTAGAAAGTTACGCCTAAGGAGAGGTTTGGTCACCTAATTGCGGCTTAGTAAGGAGAAATTCTTATTGAAAGCCCTCTTTCCTAAGAACTCCACGGTTGTCAATATTGTGATTCTGTAATATTATTTGTGAATAATTAATTATTGATTCATATGATGAGGAAAATATTGATTTTATGTGGATATAGATGGAGAAAATTTTAATGTGACAATTGTTGAAAATTGAAATTTTATCTTTTCCGATAAAATAATTCATTTAAATATATTATTATATTTTAATAATATAATAATGGTGATATTTTTACAACGAATGTGGGATATATGAGTATACGAGGAGGAAGAGTATTTTTGTTGCAATAAATGTTTAAAACATGTTAAACATGCTCGGTGGACCCCATTTATTGATCGAAATTTGATTATAAATTGTAAAATCGTCCGCTTATGGATTTCTTGGTCAATTTCTATTTGGAATTTGGAAAAACTTTCTTCAGTAAAGTTGTAGAGAATTGAATTTCCTATAAAAACTCGCAAGATTCAATTTTCTGATGAAAGGGCTATTTATTATGAATTATTGAAGTTCAAGCTCAAAATAATTGATTTTGGAAGTTTAAAATATTTTAATTATAAAAACGTTTTTTTGTGTTTGGTTAGCCTCATTAAACACATGCAAGTTCCTGAATTCAAATGGTTCTAGGTGCGTGAGAATTTGTAATATATATAATATTATTATATTAAATTTTCGCTTTGGTGTTCTAAGCAATTTCCTATAAATAGGGTGCTTAGGTTAGAATTGAAAATCACACTGAAATCAAGTTTTCTCTCTCTATATTATCGGCGTATTCTTGTGAGTATTTTGAGTATACTTTGAGTATTGTTAGGCGGTTGCAAGTTCCCTTCAAAGACTATATCCTAGATTCCAAATTAAAGTACAAATCTTTCGAGGTAAGGGATATTATTTTTTTTTCAGAATGATATTATTTCTTCAATATCATTATGTTGAAATATTGATCTGAAGTTTTATCAAAAATTTGGAACTTTTGGTGTCGAGTTACTATTCACGTGTACTGGCACTATTCACGATATCGACACTTATTCACGAATCTGCACTTTTCATCGAAAAATGAAAAAAAAATTTATTCCAAATATCTATTACGGATACTAGCTTTGATTGTATCCATGTTTTGATCATTCTTGAATTTTACACCACTGCGATTATTTTGAGGTATTTTTGATGTGAATAAAACAAAGTACAAAATCCTTAATCCTTAATCCTTGTCGTTTTGTTTCAATCGGGATTCGCTTCTTTAAAAATATTTTCATCATCTTGATTTTAAATGATGATATTATGGAATATCTTTGGCCTCAGAGTGCAAAGATGAATGATTTCTGAAGAATATCTTTGGCCTCAGAGTGCAAAGATGAACAGTGTTTAGATGAACAATGAATCGATGAATATCTTTGGCTCAGTAGTGCAAAGATGAATATGTGATTCCGTATATATATTGATTGATGTTACAGGATAAAAGATAGACCATGAACTTTTAAATTCATACATGGAAGATAGTAGTTTGCATTCTCTACTTAACTCTTCTAATGAATTATTATTTCACGTGCGAATATTGATTTAAAATTTGTTGTCTATTGTATTCTATTAGATTTTTCCCTGTTGAAGACTAACGGTAATTTGTTGTATATTATCTTAGTCATAATATTCTTTACTGAGCTAGTTGAGCTCACCCTTTTCCTTTTGTTCCATTTTTATCGGGAGGCGAGAATATAGCGAGTACAGTCCTGGGTATGGAATGAAGGTTCTAGAGAGAGTTGTTTAGTAGTCCTCACCATTTTTGTAAAATAATGTATCAATAAATATGATGAGGATTTATTTGAGTATAGATATTGTCTAGAAGATAATATTTGTATTTAAACTCACAGTTTTACTGTTGTAATAATAAAGTTGTAGTTATTTCTGTACCATGTATTGACAACTCAGAATGGGTGATGTATACCTATTTTGGGGGCGTCACAGTAATTCCATGTCTTATATTTAATTGGGACATTGTATGGTGGAAGGATTGAATTGTATGGTAACTATTTACTCAAAGGTTCTTTTATGATTAATGTTGAAATCTATATTATCTAGAAAGTCGTTGATCGCTAGGGAGGCTTATCCCTATTGTAGAATAAATATTATTTATTTAAATAAATTTTTTGTTTAATTTATTTATTTAAATGAGATTAGAATTGTTCTAATTGATTTATTCACAAACCTGGTTTAATATGGAGAACCTAAAGGGTCACACCATAAAAGGAAGAATAATTATTTAAGAAGTTAATGGCATAATTGTAATAATATGTTAAGTATATTTAATTTAATCTATGGTGATAGAATAAATTAAATAGCTTAATATTTATTATTTAATATTTTAGAAATATTAAATATAAATTAATAAGAGAGTCTTATTAATATTATTACAATTATTATTATTTTAATTTCTAAAAGGTTTAGGAATTAATTTAATATAAGTACTCTCGCTATTATTCCTAATTGGATTAGGAAGGAAAATTAGTTAAAGGAGTTTAATTAATTACCCCTAATAGGATTAGGGAGCCCATTTAATTAAAAGAGTTTAATTAAATAAATAATACCTTATTTTAATTAAAATAGGGTTACATGATATCTTTATAAGAGGAGTCTTATATCAGATATCTAATATAGGTAATTCCTAGAGTTGGAGAGTACGCCTCCTTTTTCTATACAGATAGAAAAACTAGGGTTTGAGCTAATACTCCTTCTTCTTGAAAATTCTTCTTCTTTGGTGGATCACCTCTAGAGGCCATACACTTGGGTGGCTTACATTGATCAAAGGAAGGAATCTACCCGGAGATTCAAGGAGATCATGTGAAGTAGGAGGTGAACTCGTGCACTGAGGGAAGCTCGTTTCTACAAGGGTATGATTTCATAATTTCTTATTCTTCGTTTAATTAATAATATGCATAAAGGATGATCCGGGTAATTGGTTTGTGGAAAATTTTAAAATCTGATTTTATTTCGCTTCCGCTTATTTTTTCAATTTTATTGATACTTTGATTTTCACAACACCTAACAGTGGTATCAAGAGCCAAACTTTATGCGAATTATTAATTATTTTGATTCCATATATGTTTGGGTATGAATTTTGAATTATTTATTGGGCATAATTTGTTGTATAAAATTATTATTTTATGAAAAAAAAAATTATTTTACCGAAAAACTGTTTTCGGAAAAAAAAAATTTATGATTTCGTGGGTAATCATTTTTTTTTAAAAGGCATGATCGCCGAAAGAAAAAAAAAAGAAAACCGTACGTTTTGAAAATTTAGAAAACTGCAGCTTATTTGCACTTCAAGTTATCAAGATCATCCACGGATTATAATAATTATTACATATATATATATATATATATATATATATGATATTAATTGAGCCGAACATAATATGTCAGAACACCTAAAATCCGGCTGTTGCAAATCCTTAAAAAACGTGATCAAGTAGGATTTTTGATTACTACTGTAATATATATATTTTACAAGGATCGCGTGGTTTACGTTATATATTTAGATATATAAACCGAACCGTGTGAAGCCCAATGAAAATTGGTATATATTATTTTAATAATTTTATAATTAAAATAAATAGTTTATTTTAATCTTGAAATTGGATTTCATGCAACATAAAATTGCACACTAAATGATATTCATATATATATGGAATGATTTTAATTTATTGATACATATGATGATATGTATGATAATAAATGGGATTGATTATGGACTATTGACCAATGTGATTGAATTTATTTTAGTTGGATGTTTGAATGAATGAGTTTTATTAAATGGGGTCTGCGTACCTCGTCTTTTCTGGTTTTCTTCTTAATGTAAATTCTATCTCTCTCCTATGTACTTCCCCTTGACTGCTGATCAAGGTTTCTATTTAAATTAAATAGTTTATGTAATAGGATTAGTTAGAATTTTTCCGAAGAACCGGAGATCACGGAGAAAGGAGCGCTCGAAGACCCGTTTGTAATGGAGCTCGGGTTTAAATGTAATAGTTATATTTAAATGCTTATTCTTGCACCCTAGGGTTTGACCTTTTGGTTCACTTGGTGGCTCTAGTGAACCAAACTAGAATAAAAGTCCATAATCAATCCGGATAGAATATAGTATTCTATATGTGCATGCTAGTATTATATATATTATATATTATGCAAACATGTTTCGCATGTTTAATAATATGACGCGTTAAACAAGATGAGACAAATAATAACAAATCCCTCAAAGTTTTTTTTATATTAAGTCTCAAGCGTTCAAAGATATTTAGAATATCGAACGTCGCCTTCTAGCATGATAAAATTAATAGAGTATTAAATATTTAATATGAGTTTGTTGTGATACCACAAGGCAAGTATTAAGTATTTAAGATGTTAATTTATCACATTTGATGCTTATAAAGAAAATTAAACAATATTGTTTTGTTGTGTCACCACAAGGGCGATATTTTTCTTTTTTGAATATATGAAAGTGCTAGGTTGGACTTAACTTGGATAATTTTGATTCGGATACAATCAAAGCTAGTATCCAGAATAGATATTTTGGACGAAAAGAATAAATTTCATTTTTCTATTGAATAGTCTTGTATCCGTGAATAATTGTCAGATATCGTGAATAGTCTTGCCGTATACGTGAATAGTAACTCCGACACCAAAAGATAGAAATTCCACAAAAAAATATCTTCACGCTTCATGAATAGTACTCATGAATAGTAACTCGTGAATAGTAACTCATGAATAGTAACCCCGACATGAAAAAGTTCCAAATTTGATAAAAAGTTCCAACCAATATTTCAGCATAATGATATTGAAGAAATAATATCATTTGAGAAGAAAATAACATCCCTTACCTCGAAAGACAGTACTTCTAGTTGAAACATCGGATATAGGCTATGACTTGAACTTGCACCGTATAGCAATACTCAAAGTATACTCACAAGAATACGCTCAATATATCGAGAGAGAAATAGAGAGAAAACTTCAGTTTCTGGTGTGATTTTCAATTCTAACCTAAGCACTCTATTTATAGGAAATTGCTTAGAACACCAAAGCGAAAAATGAATATAATAATATTATTTATAAACAAAATTCCTTAGCCCACCTTTGAAATCTGATTTCAGCCATAGCACATGTTAAATGAGGTTCACAAACTCACCAAAAATGTTTTTCTCAAAATAATTAATTAAAACTCCCAAAAATCAATTATTTGAACTCAGAAACTTCAATAATTCATAATAAATAGCCCTTTTATCAGAAAATTCAATCTCACACGAGTTTTTATAGGAAATTCAATTCTCTACAACTTTGCAGAAGAAAGTTTTTCCAAATTCCAAACAGAAATTGACCAAAATCCACAAGCGAAGCGATTTTACGCTATAATCAAATTTCATCCAAGAATGGGGTCCACAACACACAAAACATGTGTTAATCATTTAATGCCACAAAAATACTCTTCCTCCTCAGATACTCATATATCCCACATTCATTGTAAAAATATCACCATTATTATATTATTAAAATATAATAATATATTTAAATGAATTATTTTATCAGAAAAAGATAAAATTTCAATTTTCAACAATTGTCACTTTAAAAATTTTCTCCATCTATATCCATATAAAATCAATATTTTCCTCATCATATAAATCAATAATTAATTATTCACAAATAATATTACAGAATCACAATATCGCAACGGTAGTTCTCAGAAAGAGGGGCTTTCCAATAAGAATTTCTCCTTCTTGGCGCCCTTGAATTAGGTGACCAAACCTCTCCTTAGATGAACTTTCTAGACATTGCCAATAATGTTATCTAATAATATTATTCAGATAATATGAATTATTGCTTCGATAATGGAAAATACCTTGTGTAATGATAATTTATTGAAACAACGATAATATAAAATATCAATGCAAAGTGATTATTGAATCAATAAAATAAAATCTTGAATAAGTAATTCTTCGTAACAATTATTGAGTAGTGCCTTCTTACGTAAGAATCAATAATTGGTGCAATCTGCAGTGTCTTCTTGTTCAACAACGCGCGTTAGTGTGTTTTTATCCACCGGGTATTCCAACAAAGTATTAATTGGTATAACTACGCCAAGTTATTTATAAACAACTTATATTTGTCGTTTTCTTCATCCAATCGCTTTCCGTTATTGGCCCACAAAAGATCATGCCATCGTCGAATATTCCCGATACGATTTAATATTCCACGACCAAACGAATATTCCCAAATTTATAATGAATATTTTATCACCACTTGCTTATTCAAATATTTAAGCATTTTACCCATAACTAACCACATTAATCAAATCCACCCTTACTATTTCAAAATAATAAATAAAGGAAATTCCTTTTTATTTAAAAATTTCGGGTCTTACAACCTTCCCTCCTTATGAAATTTCGTCCTCGAAATTGGCGTCGACGATACTGTGTTTCAAAAGATGAGAATACCTCACTTTCATTTCGTTTCCAACTCCCGGTCATTTCCTCAATAGCATGGTTTCTCCACAAAACTTTAACTTGTGGTATGACCTTCGACGTAGGGACATGTTCTTTCCTATCCAAGATCATGACAGGTACCTCTTCATACGTTAAGTCTTCGGCTATCTCGTCCGGTTCTAACTCAATGACGTGGTTTGGGTCATCCACATATTTACGTAACATCGATATGTGAAAAACGTTATGAACACGCGTCGTACTTGGCGGTAAAAGCGAGTCTATAGGCCACGCCCTATTCGATCGAGAATTTTAAATGGATTAATAAATCGAAGGTTTGAGCTTTCCTCACCTCACCGATTCTCTCGCTTTTGAAATAACAACTTCTTGCACCTCCTTCTTCAAATTCATCAGCTCCGGTGTGTAGCTTGAACAGCTTTAACTTTATCGATTAAAGTCGATTATACTCGTATATCATCACATGGGTAACTAGAGTTTTCATCTCCATCTATATTATTTGTAAATTATTCGAAATAAGTCTTTGACAATATCGTACTCGTACTTGTATACGATCTTCTACTCAACACGTCAGCTACCACGTTAAACTTTTCCAGGATGGCATGGTCAGAACATGTGCTGAAATGAGTCTCCTCTTGAGTTCTTCGAAGCTCTTCCCACATTCCTTGCTCCATTCGAATTTTGTATCTCTACGAGTCAGCTGCGTTAATGGAATAGCGATTCGAGAATATCCTTCAACGAATCTCCGATAATAACCAACTAAGCCTGAAAGCTACGTATTTCGATTCTGAAGCTTAGGTTGTTCTCAATCGTGACTCATATCCCAACCTTGGATAGCGTTACAATGACACCTATCGGTTTACTATCGCATGCGAATATGGTGTCCCCTACGAGAGTCCGGCTTCGGTGTATTCCACAAAGGAAGTCACCAGATAATGGCTCAGGTACCAAATTCTATAGTTGAATTTTTAACTCCCGAAGTTCAATAGGAGCCATTCGATATAAGATTTTAGAAATGAGTTTTGTCTGGGTTCAAAGTCGATACAAAATTTAATATCGATCTTTGGGAGTAAACCAAGAAATTCTTGAAATACGTCGGAAAAATCAATAACAACAGAATATTATTCAAATCGACGTGTCTTTATTCAAATCCATAACATGGACTAAGAAAACTTGACATCCGTAATAAACGAATGACTTCATGGCTTGATATGAAAATGTTTGACTACAATGGTTTGATTGCTTGAATTGAATAACGGTTGCTTTAGGAATATGAAAATAACAACCTTACGAAAGTAATCAATTTTATTGATGAGTTGTTAACCTTAAAATCACATCAAAAGCAAATATCTCTATAGAAATAAGGTTAACGGTAAATGTGATAGTGCCAACTGAATCAAGCAAGATTTCTAAACAACGGATGTAATGAAAGTTTCTCTACTACCGGATTCTCCATAAATAGGTCAAAGTCTAATTTCTCCGTAGTCAAGTTCAAACGTTGAGCGCAAGCAAGAGAGATAAAGAATGGGTAGAACCCAGGTATCTAGTAAGGTATAAACTTCGCAAAGAATTTATAATTAACTAACCCGTGCTAACTTCGTTCGGGTTCTCGCATTTTAATTGACCGGTCACGACAAACGCTCTTCCGAACCGATTGACTTTGACTTTTACAGATCCGCCTCTGGTGCCAACGTCCCAACCGGACTTGATTTATTATAGGACAAAATCGAGCTATGTGACCATCTTTTCCACAACTAAAACATACCTTGGAAGGCTTTGAGCAGATTGACCTTATATGTCCCTCCTTTCCGCATCTGTAGCATCTAACCGGGCGATCGTTCTCTTCCCTAAATTTGTTCTTTGGTCTTTGTCTTTTCTTAAACGTCTTCCGTCATCGTTAAATCTTCTCTTTTTAGATTGGACATCTCTTTCCATAATATCAATGCGTCGTCGTCGGCTTTTACCCATGCATCACTCATTCTCACTCGTTCGATTATTTCTTCTTTCATTTCGATTCGACTTTATCATCTTATACTCGCCAAAGAGTGCTTCATTCAAGCATCACATATCGGGTAACATAAGCTTGAATCGTTGCATCCTTTTGCTCCACATTTTCAGTAATTCTTCACTGCTCTTTTAACTCATGAATACGATTTTGCAATTCTACATTTTGATCATAAAATACCTCTAATAAACTCTCTTCGTACCTCTTCTTCCTCTTCTTCCTCACTCTCATTTTGTTACCTCTGCGACTATCTAAAGGTGCAACTATCAATTCTTCACACACCACATGGATATCTCTAATTCCTTCTTCGTCTGACATCACATTATCCTGGTTGGCGATTAGAGGTGTCTCCACGATCTCATTCACTCCATTGTTAACGTTCTCAGCAGCCATTCTTAAAAACTATCATAAAACAAGGGTTAATTAAATAAATTAACAAATCACATAATACCCCTATATTATGACCCACCAACAAATAAGCTTAGGTAGGACACACTAGCGAAGGATGTACTCGTCTCTCCCCTCCTAGTTCTATTCCCGATCTCCGCCAAAGATCATATCCCTAAGCTCGATACCAACCGTGGCGCCCCCCAAATAGGTCCATTCCATCCAACCCATTACGAGTCGCCAAATACATGGTGCGAAATAACTACAACTTTATTATTACAACATATAAACTGTGAGTTTAAATACGAGATATTGCCATCTAGACAATATCCACACGCAAAATAAATCCCCATCATAATTATTGATACATTATTTTACAAAATGGTGAGGACTACTAAACAACTCTCTCTAGAACCTTCATTCCATACCCCCACTAGTACTCGCTACATTCTAGCCTCCCGAGAAGAAAAATGGAACAACAAGGAAAAGGGTGAGCTCAACTAGCCCGGTAAAGAATATTATGACTAAGATAATATACAACAAATTATCGTTAGTCTTCAACGGGGAAAATCTAATAGAATACAATAGACAACAAATTTTAAATCAATATTACATAATCGGAAATAATATTTCATTAGAAGAGTTAAGTAGAGAATGCAAACTACTATCTTCTATGTATGAATTTAAAAGTTCATCGTCGATATTTTATCCTGTAACATCAATCAATATATATCTGGAATCAAATATTCATCTTTTCACTACAGGCCAAAGATATTCATCAGGTTGGTCATGTTCATCTAAACACATGTTCATCTTTGCACTCACGGCCAAAGATATTCTTCAAAATCATTCATCTTTTTGCACTACGGGCCAAAGATATTCCATAATATCATCATTTAAGGTATCAAGATGATGAAAAATATTTTTAAAGAAACGAATCCAAAGGAAACAAAATGACAAGGATTAAGGATTAAGGATTCGTACTTTATTTTATCCACATCCAAAATACCTCAAAAATAATCACAAGGGTGTAAAATTCAAGAATGATCAAAACATGGATACAATCAAAGCTAGTATCCGAATAGATATTTTAGACGAAAAGAATAAATTTCATTTTTCTGAATAGTCTAGTATTCGTGAATAGTCTTAGTATCGTGTGAATAGTAACTCGACACCAAAAGATAGAAATTCCACAAAAAAACATCTTCACGCTTCATGAATAGTACTCGTGAATAGTAACTCGTGAATAGTAACTCATGAATAGTAACTCGTGAATAGTAACTCATGAATAGTAACCCCGACATGAAAAAGTTCCAAATTTGATAAAAGTTCCAACCAATATTTCAAAGATAATGATATTGAAGAAATAATATCACTTGAGAAGAAAATAACATCCCTTACCTCGAAAGACAAGATTTCTAGTTGAAACACCTGGATATAGGCTATGACTTGAACTTGCATCAGTATAGCAATACTCAAAGTATACTCACAAGAATACGCTCAATATATCGAGAGAGAAATAGAGAGAAAACTTTAGTTTCTGGTGTGATTTTCAATTCTAACCTAAGCACACTATTTATAGGAAATTTCTTAGAACACCAAAGCAGAAAATTGAATATAATAATATTATTTATAAACAAAATTCCTTAGCCCACCTTTGAAATCTGATTTCAGCCATAGCACATGTTAAATGAGGTTCACAAACTCAACAAAAACGTTTTTTTTCAAAATAATTAATTAAAACTCCCAAAAATCAATTATTTCGGAACTCAAAACTTCAATAATTCATAATAAATAGCCCTTTTTATCGAAAAATTCGAATCTCACGAGTTTTATAGGAAATTCAATTCTCTACAACTTTGCAAAAGAAAGTTTTCTAAATTCCAAATGAAATTGATGAAAATCCACAAGCGAGGCGATTTTACAAAGTATAATCAAATTTCGATCGAGAAATGGGGTCCACCACACACACAAAAAAACATGTGTTAATCATTTAATGCCACAAAAATACTCTTCCTCCTCAGTATACTCATATATCCCACATTCATTGTAAAAATATCACCATTATTATATTATTAAAATATAATAATATATTTAAATGAATTATTTTATCGAGAAAAAAGATAAAATTTCAATTTTCAACAATTGTCACTTTAAAAAATTTTCTCCATCTATATCCACATAAAATCAATATTTTCCTCATCATATAAATCAATAATTAATTATTCACAAATAATATTACAGAATCACAATCTTGGCAACCGTAGTTCAGGAAAGAGGGCTTTCCAATAAGAATTTCTCCTTCTTGGTAGCGCTTGATTAGGTGACCAAACCTCTCCTTAGGCGAACTTTCTAGACATTGCCAATAATGTTATCTAATAATATTATTCGATAATATGAATTATTGTTTCGATAATGGAAAATCTTGTGTAATGACAATTTATTGAAACAACAAAGAATATAAAATATTAATCGTGAATTATTGAATCAATAAAATAAAATCTTGAATAAGAATTACTGTAACAATTATTGAGTAGTGCCTTCTTACGTAAGAATCAATAATTGGTGCAATACTGCAAAGCTCTTTTGTTCAACAACGCGTATTAGTGTGTTTTAACCACCGGGTATTCCAACGATTAATTGATAATAACTACGTAGTTATTTATAAACAACTTATATTTATCGTTTTCTTCATCCAATAATCTTTCGTTATGGGCCCACAAAAAGATCTGCCAAATAAATGCGAATATTCCCGACGATATGAATATTCCACGACCAAACGAATATTCCTGACGATAATGAATATTTTATCACCACTTGCTTATTAAAATATTTATGCATTTTACCCATAACTAACCATATTAATCAAATCCACCCTTACTATTTCAAAATAATAAATAAAGGAAATTCCTTTTTATTTAAAAATTTCGGGTCTTACAGATTTGGACCGAACTACACGGGATGAGTTAAGGAATCGAGAATTGTTCTCATTTGTTGAAAAGATTTCTTATGTCTAAATTCGCCAAATACTGCAAAAAGTTGCGAGAGATGACCTCGAGGAAGAGATTGCTACTTTTAAACGGTGGCAAGATGATGCATCTGTGGCTCAATGCATCATGCTCGCATCTATGAGTAGTAACGAGCTTGAGCGTCGACATGAAAACATGGATGCTCTCTTGTGCTCTTTGCACCTTCGAGAGTTGTATGGTGAAAGCAAAGTAGACCGCTAGATATGAAATATCTAAGGAGCTCTTCCGATCTCTTGATGATGAGAGGGCACTACTGGTTGAGACTCATGTCCTAAAGATGATCAATCGATTGAATGTCTTGGACGACTTGGGTTCGTCGTGGATGGGGAGTTGAGTCAAGATTTAGTCTTGCAGTCACTCCCGAGACACCTTCTCACAATTTGTTGTGAATTTTCACATGAATAAGTTGGATGTCGACTTGCACGAATTACTTAACATGTTGAAAATCGTGAAGGTCACTTCCTATCCAAGAAGAACCATGTCTTCTTGGTGGATGATTCTTCCAAGAAAAGGAAGAGGCCCAAGGTATCTTCCGAAAAGAAGAAATCCAAGAAGGCTAAGGGAAAGGCGAAAGTGAAGGATCAAAGAAAACTGATCCAATAGCAAAGAATTTGTTTCCATTGCAATAAGCCGGGGTCCTTTGGAAGAGGAACTGCAAGGATTATCTCGCGAAACAAAAGCGAAGAAGCTTGGAGAAGCTTTAAATCCTAATCAAGGTTTGTTTATGATTGAAATTAATTTTTAAAAGTCAATCTTCTACTTGGGTATTGGATACCGGATGTGGTTCTCACATATGTAATAATATCTTGAGGATTGGTCGAAGTAGAAAGTCGAAAGCAAGGATGAGGTCGCCCTACGAGTGGGAAATGGAGCAAAGGTTCTTTGCATTAGGCTGTAGGGGACTTATTGTTTAAAGCACCGCTACGGGAAAGTTCATTAATTTAAATAATTGTTATTTTGTTCCAAATATCATTAGAAACATTATTTCTATCTCTGTATTGGATATGGATGGTTTTAATATTATAATAAAGAACAAGTTGTTCCATTTATAATGATAATGTTTTATATGGTGTTGGTAATTTGCGAAATGGACTTTACATACTTGATTTGCATGAAAATATATTTCAAATTGAACAAACTAAGAAAAGGAAAAGAGATGATGTTAATTATACCTTCATGTGGCACTTTGTGAGACTCGGTCATATTAATGAAACAAGATTATCCAAGTTGCGTAAAGATGGGCTCTAGAGCTATCGATTATGAATCATATCCAACTCCGTGAATCTTGTCTCATGGGTAAAATGACTAAATCTCCTTTTAGTGGAAAAGGAGAAAGAGTTCTGAAGTTGTTAGCGTTGGTACACACAGATGTATGTGGACCTATGACAACGAAATCGCGAGAGAGGGTATTCTTATTTTATTACATTCACCGATTTACCACTCAAGATTTGGATATGTGTATTTAATGAAATACAAATCAATCATTTGAAAAGTTCAAAGAGTTCGTAAGTGAAGTTGAGAAGCAAACCGGTAAGAGTATTAAGATTCTTCGATCCGATCGAGGAGGAGAATACTTAAGTGGTGAGTTTCTCAATTGTCTCAAAAAAATGGTATAATCTCACAATGGACTCCACCAGGGACGCCACGGATGAATGGTGTATCTCGAAAGGAGAAATCGAACATTGTTGGACATGGTTCGATCTATGATGAGTTTTACTGAGCCTTCCGAGTTTCCTTCGGGGATATGCTCTAGAGTCAACCGCATACTTACTTAACAAGGTACCTACAAAATCCGTCCCCAAGACCCCATATGAGTTATGGACAGGGAGGAAACCAAATCTTAAGCATGTTAAGACTTGGGGTTGTCCAGCTTATGTCAAAAAGTTTGAAAACGATAAGTCTGCAGACTAGATCCGGACAAATGTAGATTTGTGGGATATCCTAAAGAAACATCGGGTATTATTTCTATCATCTAACCGATCAAAAGGTGTTTGTTGCGAAACATCATGCGCTTTCTTGGAAAAGGAGTTTATCCTTGAAGGGGTCAGTGGGAGTAAGATATATCTTGAAGAGGTTCAAGAACCACAAAATACTACATATCAAAGTGAGGTACCTAATTAACCAAGTAGAGATTCCTTATGTACCACACCCTATTGGTAAATCTGGAAGAGTACCAAAGATACCAGACAGGTATGGACTTGTCATAGAAGATGACAATGAAGATGATGATGATCCATTGAATTATGAACAGGCTATGAGTAGTAAAGACTCAGAGAAGTGGCAAGAAGCCATGAAATCCGAAATGGACTCCATGTATGAGAACCAAGTATGGACTTTGGTCTCACCACCACGAAGGCATTAAGCTTTATTGGGTGTAAATGGGTCTTTAAAAGAAAGATGGAGCAGACGGCAAAGGTAGAGACCTATAAGGCCCGATTTGGTTGCAAAAGGTTTCAAACAAAGACAAGGAGTTGACTATGACGAAACCTTCTCACCAAGAGTAATGCTCAAGTCGTTTGGATTTTGCTTATGCGATTAGCACTTACCATGACTACTGAAATCTGGCGGATGGACGTGAAAACGGCCTTCCTCAATGGGAAACTTGAGGAGGATGTGTATATGACATAACCGGAGGGGGATTTGTTTCAAAGGTTGGAACAAATCAAGTCTGTAAGCTTCTGACGATCCATTTATGGATTAAAGCAAGCTTCTCGTAGGTGGAACATCCGTTTTGATGAGACAATCAAAGAGTTTGATTTTATCAAAAATGAGGATGAACCATGTATGTACAAGAAGGTTAGTGGGAGCGCTGTTTCATTCCTTGTATTATATGTTGATGATATATTACTGATAGGGAATGATATTCCTATGCTGCAATCAATTAAAATCTGGTTATCTAAACACTTCTGCATGAAGGACTTGGGAGAAGCATCTTATATTTTGGGGATAAAGATCTATAAGGATAGATCTAATAGGATGATTGGCTTGTCCCAAGGAACGTACATTGATTTGATGCTAAAAAGGTTTAGCATGGAAGATTCCAAAAGAGGTCTCATGCCGATGAGCCATGGAATACATCTCTCCAAGAAACAAGCCCCAAAGACACCTGAGGAGAGAAACCGTATGAGTAAGATTCCTTATGCTTCAGCAATAGGATCTATCATGTACGGTATGATATGTACTAGACCAGATGTCGCTCATGCACTTAGTGTAACAAGCAGATATCAGTCGAATCCAGGAGAAGAACACTTGAAGGCAGTGAAAAATATCCTAAAGTGCTTAAGAAGAACTAAGGATGTATTTCTTGTCTCTGTGAGTCTGAATTACAACTAGAGGCTTCACAGACTCAAGTTTTCAAACGCAGACCAAGATGACATAGATCCGTTTGGGGTATGTGTTTACCTTAAAACGGTGGCGCAGTTGAGTTGGAAAAGTTCCAAGCAATGAAACAGTTTGTTGATTCAAAGGATGAGGCGAGAGTACATAGTTGCAAGTGAAGTCGCAAAGGAAGTCATTTGGATGAAGAAGTTCATTCTAGAACTTGGTGTGGTTTCTAGCATTAAAGTACCAAAGCCTTTATTCGCGCGACAACACTTTGGAGTTGTTGCACAAGCTAAGGAACCCGTGTCTCATCGTAAATCCAAACACGTGTTGCGACGATTTCATTTGATCGGAGAGGTCATTGAAAGAGAGACGTCACCACGGAGCGTGTGGACTCTCAAGACAATATTGCGAGATCCATTTACTAAAGCGTTAACACAACAAAGCGGTTTGATCGTCACTTAGAGAAGATGGGTATGAGATACCACGGCGATTGGCTTTAGTGCAAGTGGGAGATTGAAAGTATTGTGCATACAAGCCAATCATGTATGATGATAAAGCGTATACTGTGTAATCAATCTTATTTATTTATTAATAAAAGAATTATTTATTAAAGGCATTTATTATCTACATGGTGCTGTTTTAATAATATGTGATAAACCCATAGTTTTAAGCAATGCTTTTAGAATCATGATGAGATCATGCTAATGAGATCTAAATTCTTAGATAGCTTAAAACTAAAATGTTCCCAATCAATGGATTACTAAAAGGGATTAATGAATCCTGGATAGATTGGTACATACGTTGTTTGCTCATTGGATGAGGATGATTGATCTCATGATCATTTGTGTGGAGACACTAAAGCAAGTATGTAGGTGCTTATTAGAGAATAAGTTCATTTGAATTGACTCGCTAAGGAATACCTAATAGAGTTTTACTTACCTGTCAATAGGAATTCCTGTAGTGATAGTAGTACAAATGATCCTTAGACTTGAGATCATCATAGTATCTTATATATAATGAATTACACTTTGACTTATTCCTTAAGACTCTTAGAGTATATCAAAGGGTATGCTTGGGTGTAATAAGTTATATATGAAGATAATGAATGATCAATAAAGAATCTACCACTTCTAGTAAAAGGGAGAAATGTCCTATGTGATTTAATAAATGACAACCCAGGAATCCTTGGCCAAGGTGGAATGAAATTAGAAAGTAGTTTCTAATTTGCATTCATTAGGAGTTGTGCATTTAGGAATCGAAATACATATAATTAAATAAAATAAGACTTGACATAATTCCATGTCTTATATTTAATTGGGACATTGTATGGTGGAAGGATTGGATTGGTACGGTAACTATTTACTCAAAGGTTCTTTTATGATTAATGTTGAAATCTATATTATCTAGAAAGTCGTTGATCGCTAGGGAGGCTTATCCCTATTGTAGAATAAATATTATTTATTTAAATAAATTATTTGTTTAATTTATTTATTTAAATGAGATTAGAATTGTTCTAATTGATTTATTCACAACCTGGGTTTAATATGGAGAACCTAAAGGGTCACACCATAAAAGGAAGAACAATTATTTAAGAAGTTAATGGCATAATTGTAATAATATGTTAAGTATATTTAATTTAATCAATGGTGATAGAATAAATTAAATAGCTTAATATTTATTATTTAATATTTTAGAAATATTAAATATAAATTAATAAGAGGAGTCTTATTAATATTATTACAATTATTATTATTTTAATTTCTAAAAGGTTTAGGAATTAATT
Organism: Panax quinquefolius; assembly: GCA_020205615.1. NCBI lineage: Eukaryota > Viridiplantae > Streptophyta > Magnoliopsida > Apiales > Araliaceae > Panax > Panax quinquefolius. The sequence continues at coordinate 82,609,877 of CM035160.1, read as the reverse complement.
TAATATAAGTACTCTCATTTATTCCTAATTGGATTAGGAAGGAAAATTAGTTAAAGGAGTTTAATTAATTACCCCTAATAGGATTAGGGGCCCATTTAATTAAAAGAGTTTAATTAAATAAATAATACCTTATTTTAATTAAAATAGGTTACATGATATCTTTATAAGAGGAGTCTTATATCGGATATCTAATATAGGTAATTCTAGAGTTGAGAGTACGCCTCCTTTTTCTATACAGATAGAAAAACTAGGGTTTGAGCCAATACTCCTTCTTCTTGAAAATTCTTCTTCTTTGGTGGATCACCTCTAGAGGCCTTACACTTGGGTGGCTTACATTGATCAAAGAAAGGAATCTACCCGGAGATTCAAGGAGATCGCGGAGAAGTAGGAGGTGAACTCGTACCTGAGGAAGCTCGTTTCTACAAGGGTATGATTTCATAATTTCTTATTCTTCGTTTAATTAATAATATGCATAAAGGATGATCCGGATAATTGGTTTGTGAAAAATTTTAAAATCTGATTTTATTTCGCTTCCGCTTATTTTTTCAATTTGATTGATACTTTGATTTTCACAAAACCTAACAAACAGGCCCATATGCAAAGTTTGGAGTTAAAAGGGATTTACGTGGTTGAGGACTCTCCTCCTAACCATATTTGAATAAGGCAACTGTGACGACCCCAAAATAGGTCCATTCCATCCAACCCATTCTGAGTCGCCAAATACATGGTACAGAAATAACTACAACTTTATTATTACAACATATAAACTGTGAGTTTAAATACAGATATTACCATCTATACAATATCCACACGCAAATAAATCCCCATCATAATTATTGATACATTATTTTACAAAAATGGTGAGGACTACTAAACAACTCTCTCTAGAACCTTCATTCCATACCCCGACTAGTACTCGCTACATTCTCGCCTCCTAAGAAGAAAAATGGAACAACAAGGAAAAGGGTGAGCTCAACTAGCCCAGTAAAGAATATTATGACTAAGATAATATACAACAAATTATCGTTAGTCTTCAACAGGGAAAAATCTAATAGAATACAATAGACAACAAATTTTAAATCAATATTCGCAGCGGAAATAATAATTCATTAGAAGAGTTAAGTAGAGAATGTAAACTACTATCTTCTATGTATGAATTTAAAAGTTCATCGTCGATATTTTATCCTTGTAACATCAATCAATATATATCTGCAATCAAATATTCATCTTTGCACTACAGGCCAAAGATATTCATCAGTCGGTCATGTTCATCTTAACACCTGTTCATCTTTGCACTACGGGCCAAAGATATTCATCAGTCGGTCATGTTCATCTCAACACCTGTTCATCTTTGCACTATGGGCCAAAGATATTCATCAAGAAATCATTCATCTTTGCACTACATGCCAAAGATATTCAGTAATATCATCATTTAGGACTGAGGATGATGAAAATATTTCAAAAAAACAAATCCAAAGAAACAAAAGAACAAGTATTATGGATTCGTACTTTAAACAATCCGAGTTCAAAAATACTTCATAAATAATCATACTGAAGTAAAATTCAAGAATGATCAAAACATGGATACAATCAAAGCTAGTATCCATAATAGATATTTTGGACGAAAAGAAGAAATTTCATTTTTCGGTGAATAATAGTGTCGATTCGTGAATAGTGTCGAGATCGTGAATAGTGCCGTGATATCGTGAATAGTAACTCAGACACCAAAAAAGATAGAAATTTCACAAAAAAAACATCTTCACGCTTCATGAATAAAACTCGTGAATAAGAACTCGTGAATAGTAACTCATGAATAGTAACTCGTGAATAGTAACTCATGAATAGTAACCCCGACATGAAAAAGTTCCAAATTTGATAAAAAGTTCCAACCAATATTTCAGCATAATGATATTGAAGAAATAATATCATTTGAGAAGAAAATAACATCCTTACCTCGAAAGACAATACTTCTAGTTGAAACACCTGATATAGGCTATGACTTGAACTTGCAATATAGCAATACTCAAAGTATACTCAAAATACTCACAAGAATACGCTCGATAATATAGAGAGAAAACTTGAGTTTAGGTGTGATTTTCAATTCTAACCTAAGTACCTATTTATAGAAATTGCTTAGAACACCAAAAGCGAAAATTTAATATAATAATAATATATTATATATATATTCCTCTCGCCAACCAAGACTCCTGAAATCAGCATGTTTACAACACATGGGGGCCAACCAAAACAATAAAAACGTTTTTGTTGATATAAATAATTAAAACTTCCAAAATTAATTATTTGAGCTTGAACTTCAATAATTCATAATAAAAGCCCTTTCATCAGAAAATTTGAATCTCATGAGTTTTGATAGGAAATTCAATTCTCTACAACTTTACGTAAGAAAGTTTTTCCAAATTCCAAATAGAAATTGACCAAAATCCATAAACGATTCGATTTTACAAGTATAATCAAATTTCGATCGATAAATGGGGTCCACCGACATGTTTAACATGTTTTAAACATTTATTGCAACAAAAATACTCTTCCTCCTCGTATACTCATATATCCCACATTCGTTGTAAAAATATCACCATTATTATATTATTAAAATATATTAATATATTTAAATGAATTATTTTATCGTAAAAAGATAAAATTTCAATTTTCAATAATTGTCACATTAAAATTTTTCTCCATCTATATCCACATAAAATCAATATTTTCCTCATCATATGAATCAATAATTAATTATTCACAAATAATATTACGAATCACAATATTGCCAACCGTGGCGCCTCTGAGAAAGAGGGGCTTTCCAATAAGAATTTCTTCTTCTTGGCGCGCAATTAGGTGACCAAACCTCTCCTTAGATGAACTTTCTAGACATTGCCAATAATGTTATCTAATAATATTATTCGGATAATATGAATTATTGCTTCGATAATGAAAAATATTGTATAATGACAATTATTGAAACAACGACAATATAAAATATCAACGCAAAGAATTATTGAATCAATAAAATAAAATCTTGAGCGATAATTCTCGTAACCATTATTGAGTAGTGCCTTCTTACGTAAGAATCAATAATTGGTGCAATCTGGTATCTTCTTGTTCAACAACGCGTATAGTGTGTTTTTTACCAACGGTATTCCAACAAAGATAATAGCAGTAACAACTACTGCCAATTATTTATAAACAACTTATATTTGTCGTTTTCTTCATCCAATCGCTTTCCGTTATGGGCCCTCAAAAGATCAAGGCTTGTGGTTATGCGAATATTCCCAGACATCAAGAATATTCCACGACCAAACGTAATATTCCCAAACAACAATGAATATTTTATAACCACTTGCTTATTCAAATATTTGCGTATTTTACCCATAACTATCCACATTAATCAAATCAACCCTTACTATTTCAAAATAATAAATAGAGGAAAATAAATTTCATTTATTAATAATTTGGGGTCTTACAACCTCCCCTCCTTATGAAATTTCGTCCTCTAAATTGACGTACGTACCTGGTGTTTCAAAAAGATGAGAATACCTCACTTTCATTTCCGTATCCAACTCCCAGGTCATTTCCTCAATAGCATGGTTTCTCCACAAAACTTTAACTTGTGGTATGACCTTCGTCGTAGGGACGTGGGGCGTTCTTTCTATCCAAGATCTTGGCAGTACCTCTTCATACGTTAAGTCTTCGGCTATCTCGTCCGGTTCTAACTCAACGACGTGGTTCGGGTCATCCACATATTTACGTAACATCGATCGTGAAAAACGTTATGAACACGCGTCGTACTTGGCGGTAAAAGCAGTCTATAGGCCACGCGCGTTCCTATTCGATCGAGAATTTTAAATGGATTAATAAATCGAAGGTTTGAGCTTTCCTCACCTCACCGATTCTCTCGCTTTTAAAATAACAACTTCTTGCACCTCCTTCTTCAAATTCATCGACTCGGTTGTGTGGCAGAGCGACTTTAACTTTATCGATTAAAGTCGATTATACTCGTATATCATCACGTGGGTAACTAGAGTTTTCATCTCCATCTCTATTATTTGTAAATTATTGAAATGAGTCTTTGACAATATCATACTCGTGATTTGTATCGATCTTCTACTCAACACGTCGGCTACCACGTTAAACTTTTCCAAGATGGCATGGTCGTAACATGTGTTGAAATGGGTCTCCTCTTGAGTTCTTGAAGCTCTTCCCACATTCCTTGCTCCATTCGAATTTTGTATCTCTACGAGTTAGCTACGTTAATGGAATAGCGATTCGAGAATATCCTTCAACGAATCTCCGATAATAACCAACTAATCCTGAAAGCTACGTATTTCGAGATTACCGACTTAGGTTGTTCTCAATGTGACTCATATCCCAACCTTGGATATGCGTTACAATGACACCTATCGCTTTACTATCGCATCGAATATGGTGTCCCCCCTACGAATGTCGGCGGCGGTGCATTCCACAAAGGAAGTCACCGATAAAGGCTCGGTACCAAATTCTATAGTTGAATTTTAACTCCGAAGTTCAATAGGAGCCATTCGATATGAGATTTTAGAAATGAGTTTTGTCTGGGGTTCAAATTCGATACAAAATTTAATATCGGGCTTTGGGAGTAAGCCAAGAAATTCTTCGAAAAATACGTCGAAAAATCAATAACAACAAGAATATTATTCAAATCGGCGTGTCTTTATTCAAATCCATAACATGGACTAAGAAAACTTGACATCCGTAATAAGCGAATGACTTTATGGCTTGATATGAAAATGTTTGACTTCAATGGTTTGATTGCCTGAATTCGAATAACAGGTTGCTTAGGAATATGAAAACTAACAACCTTACAAAAGCAATCAATTTTGGCATGATGAGTAGTTAACCTTAAAATCACATCAAACGCAAATATCTTTATAGGAATAAGGTTGACGGTAATGTGATAGTGCCAACTGAATCAAGCAAGATTTCTAAACAATGGATGAAATGAAAGTTTCTCCTAATGGAGTCTCCACAGATAGGTCAAAGTCTAATTTCTCCATAGTCAAGTTCAAACGTTGGCAAAGCAAGCAAGAGAGATAAAAGAATGGGTAGAACCGGTATCTAGTAAGGCATAAACTTAGCGAAGAATTTATAATTAACTAACCTGCTAACCGTTCGGGTTCCTTGCATTTTAATGGGTCACAACAAACGCTCTTCCGAGGAATCGTTGACTTTGACTTTTACGGGACATCCTTTTGAGTCACCATTCCGCTTGGCCGGGTTTCGATATCGTATGATCTCGGCGATATGTCCTTCCTTTCCACAATTATAGCATACCTTGAACTGTTGTGGGCGGTTTGGTGATATGTCCCTCTTTCCGCATTTGTAACATATCGACCGATGGCCTTTCTCCTCCTTGGAACCCGATTCTTACTTGGCGGCGACATCTTCACATGGTCGTTGTTGAATCTCCTCTTTAAAATCTCCTCCCGACTAAGCTTCTATTTTCATGGCCATGATTACCACCGAGTGGTTACTGCCTTTGTCTTATTCTTCTTTCTCCGGTTATCGTTATTACGATGGCTCGCTATCTTGAGATAATCCACGGTTATGGTCCCTCGGTTGAGCGTGCTCGTTATCTCGCTCTCTAACAATTGAGCCTGTTGACAACATCTGAATAGAGAGAAAATTTATGAGAAATGAGATCTTGGCGTATCTTGGGTTTTCAAACCTCTTAGAAACATCCGTATTAAATACGTTCCTCATTCTCCACCAAATGAGGTGCAAACACGGATAACTCATGAACTTAGCCTTGTCTTTGGGACAAATCATGTTATTATTGCTCTCGATCTAATAAACTCCACTTCCTTCATATAGCGAATACTTTCGGGGAAGTACTTGTCATTGAATTGTTCTGAACGCGTCTCCATGACATCTTTGAGTCTTTCTTTGGATGGATGCGCTTCATAGATTCCCACCGATGTCTGCCTCGCCACGGAACATAAAAGTAGCGAATGGAACCTTCATTCCTCCGTGCATCCCAAGACATCGAATATCTTGGTAATTTGTTTGACCCGTCTCCGCTTTAATCGGATCCGGCTTTCCCAGTGCACTCGTGGTCCCAACTCTTTGAACCGCTTGGTGTGACCACCCGTGAATTGCTATCATTTCTCTCATATTTTGAACACGAGTCTCCTAAATCGATTTTGCATGAACTGCAAAAAGCTTCTAAACATCCCTCGTTCATCATCCGCTCGGTGGTGTTATTCACGGGAGGTACATTGCCACTGTTGCACGTTCTCCTCGTTGGTAAATACGAGGCATCTCCACGGTCTCATTTAATCAATGTTAATATTCTCGATCGACATTCTCAAATCTTCGTCATAAAACAAGGGTTAATTAAGAAATCAATATATCACATAATATCCCTATATATCTTGACCAACTAACAAATAAGCTTAGGTAGGACATACTAGTGAAGGATTTACTCGTCTCTCCCCTCCTAGTTCTATTCCCCGATCTCATGAAAGATCATATCCCTAGCTCGATACCAACCGTGACGACCCCAAAATAGGTCCATTCCATCCAACCCATTCTGAGTCGCCAAATACATGATACGAAATAACTACAACTTTATTATTACAACATATAAAGCTGTGTGAGTTTAAATACGAGATATTGCCATCTAGACAATATCCACACGCAAATAAATCCCCATCATAATTATTGATACATTATTTTACAAAAATGGTGAGGACTACTAAACAACTCTCTCTAGAACCTTCATTCCATACCCCAGAGCTAGTACTTTCGCTACATTCTCGCATCCTAAGAAGAAAAATGGAACAACAAGGAAAAGGTGAGCTCAACTAGCCCGATAAAGAATATTATGACTAAGATAATATACAACAAATTATCGTTAGTCTTCACGAGGAAAAAATCTAATAGAATACAATAGACAACAAATTTTAAATCAATATTACATGATGAAATAATAATTCATTAGAAGAGTTAAGTAGAATGTAAACTACTATCTTCTATGTATGAATTTAAAAGTTCATCGTCGATATTTTATCCTTGTAACATCAATCAATATATATCCGGAATCAAATATTAATCTTTACACTCAGGCCAAAGATATTCATCGATCGATCGTGTTTATCTCAACACCTGTCATCTTTGCACTACGGGCCAAAGATATTCATCAATCGGTCCTGTTCATCTCAACACTGTTCATCTTTTTGCACTATGGGCCAAAGATATTCATCAAGAAATCATTCATCTTTGCACTACATGCCAAAGATATTAATAATATCATCATTTAGGGTGAGGATGATGAAAAATATTTCAAAAAAAACGAATCCAGTTGAAACAAAAGAACAAGTATTATGGATTCGTACTTTAAACAATCCGAGTTCAAAAATACTTCATAAATAATCATACTGAAGTAAAATTCAAGAATGATCAAAACATGGATACAATCAAAGCTAGTATCCATAATAGATATTTTGGACGAAAAGAAGAAATTTCATTTTTCGAATTGAATAGTCAAGTATAAGTAAGTGAATAGTCTTAGTATCGTGAATAGTCTTGATACGTGAATAGTAACTCGACACCAAAAGATAGAAATTTCACAAAAACATCTTCACGCTTCATGAATAATAGTACTCATGAATAGTAACTTTCGTGAATAGTAACTCATGAATAGTAACTTCGTGAATAGTAACTCATGAATAAGTAACCCCGAAGCATGAAAAAGTTCCAAATTTGATAAAAAGTTCCAACCAATATTTCGTAAATGATATTGAAGAAATAATATCATTTGAGAAGAAAATAACATCCACTTACCTCGAAAGACAATACTTCTAGTTGAAACACGGATATAAGCTATGACTTGAACTTGCCAGTATATAGCAATACTCAAAGTATACTCAAAATACTCACAAGAATTAAACTCGATAATATAGAGAGAAAACTTGAGTTTACGGTGTAATTTTCAATTCTAACCTAAGCACCTATTTATAGGAAATTGCTTAGAACACCAAAGCGAAAAATTTAATATAATAATAATATATTATATATATATATTCCCTCATGACCAAGACTCCTGAAATCAGCATGTTTACAACACATGGGGGCCAACCAAAACAATAAAATGTTTTTGTTGATATAAATAATTAAAACTTCCAAAATCAATTATTTGAACTTGAAACTTCAATAATTCATAATAAATAGCCCTTTCATCGTAGAAAATTTGAATCTCGCGTGTTTTTTATAGGAAATTCAATTCTCTACAACTTTCCGAGAAGAAAGTTTTACCAAATTCAAATAGAAATTGGTTTGAAATCCACAAGCAGGCGATTTTTACAAGGTATAATCAAATTTCGGTCGATAAATGGGGTCCACAAACATGTTTAACATGTTTTAAACATTTATTGCAACAAAATACTCTTCCTCCTCGTATACTCATATATCCACATTCGTTGTAAAAAAATATCACCATTATTATATTATTAAAATATAATAATATATTTAAATAATTATTTTATCGAAAAAGATAAAATTTCAATTTTCAACAATTGTCACATTAAAATTTTTCTCCATCTATATCCACATAAAATCAATATTTTCCTCATCATATGAATCAATAATTAATTATTCACAAATAATATTACGAGAATCACAATATTGACAACCGAGGCGGTTCAGGGAAAGAGGGGGCTTTCCGATAAGAATTTCTTCTTCTTGGTAGCATGATTAGGTGACCAAACCTCTCCTTATACGAAACTTTCTAGACATTGCCAATAATGTTATCTAATAATATTATTCGGATAATATGAATTATTGCTTCGATAATGAAAAATATTGTGTAATGACAATTATTGAAACAATGACGAATATAAAATATCAACGCAAACAATTATTGAATCAATAAAATAAAATCTTGAATAGTAATTCACGTAACCATTATTGAGTAGTGCCTTCTTACGTAAGAATCAATAATTGGTGCAATCTGGTGTCTTCTTGTTCAACAACGGCGTTATTAGTGTGTTTTAACCAACGGGTATTCCAACAATGATAATTGTAATAACAACTACTGTAGTTATTTATAAACAACTTATATTTGTCGTTTTCTTCATCCAATCGCTTTTCGTTATGGGCCCCACAAAAGACTGCGCCGTCGTACGAATATTCCCCGACATCAAGAATATTCCACGACCAAACGAATATTCCCCGACAACAATGAATATTTTATAACCACTTACTTATTCGAAATATTTGCGTATTTTACCCATAACTATCCACATTAATCAAATCAACCCTTACTATTTCAAAATAATAAATAGAGGAAAATAAATTTCATTTATTAATAATTTGGGGTCTTACAGCAACTCCAAAGGTATTATTGGAAAGAGATTCTACTTACACCTTTTAAGGAGATTGTGTTGGATCCAAATATGGGTAACTACCATATTTAAGAATCCTATTCCGACTCGGAGAGGGACTCTTGGGAAGTGAGGATGGCTATAAATACAAGGCTTGGCTACAAGTAAGAGGTAATACATCTTTGAGCACTAAACACTTAAGCCTCCATTGTTAAACCTTGTGAACAGCACTTATTCTCACACCAGAGTTATCCCCCGGCGGCACAAGCCGTCAAGCTTCTCGTGTGATCTGTTATTATCAGGTTTCAGCGCGTGGATTCTGTGATTGGACGCGCAGGCGAAACTTGGCATTAACAAAGTCAAAAGTGAAAATGTGTTATGGATATCATATATGAGTTTGTGAGAACATATCTTATATCCTTAGTATTAATAAAAATTTGCTATATTAAGGTGTATTTTCAAGTGTTTGGTTGTGACTTAGTTTTTAACTTATAAGTAGTTTTTAAAAAGTAATACTTTTGTACTTTTCAAAAATAACTTACAAGTTATTTTAAAAATAAGTAAGTTTAACCAAATAGAAATACTCTTTCACTCTTATTTTAGTAGTATTTACATATTATTTGAACTTATAAGTCATTTTAATCAAACACCTTAATTTATATTTTATTTTAATTTAATTTCGAACTTATAAATCAAAATAATATCAAATACTTTTATTTATATATCATCACCTAAAATAATTTATATTTCATTTTAAATTTTAACATATAAGTTATTTTAAAATAAGTCATCCGAACAGTTTGGTTACTGCTTGATGCATGTGTCTTGTAGTATGGTTAATTGGCATTCTTCATCAAGATGTGGTTCTTTCATTAAGCTTCACCCATTAATTTTGTTAGAATGTAGAGTTTATAATGATAATTATAAAAGATTTACTTATATTGAAATTTAACTAGGCACACTTAGAAGGGGAGTTGAATAAGTGTGGGAGCAATCTATGACCAATTTTTAAACTTTAGATCAAGCTATTAAATTCAAGCTATTATATTGATTAATTCAATTTGCTGAATTAATATAGTCTACTTAATTGACTATATATCTTGTTGAATTTATAACTTAACTAAATTACTTGGTGTTAAAGAATTATCTTAATATAATGCAAATATTCAAATTTTAATTATTAAGATAATTAAATGGCTTACGTGAGTAATTAAAGTAAAGCAAGTAGTAATATCAACACCAAAATTTTTTACGTGGTTCAGCTATTACACTCTATAATAATTGTAAGACCCAAAATTATTAATAAATAAAATTTAATTTCCTCTATTTATTATTTTGAAATAGTAAAGGTTGAATTGATTAATGTGGTTAGTTATGGGTAAAATGCGCATATATTTTAAAAAATAAGCAGGTGGTTATAAAATATTCATTGTTGTCGAGGAATATTTGTTTGGTCGTGGAATATTCTTCATCAGTCGGGAATATTAAATGCGACAGCCGCAGATCTTTATGGGCCCCATAACGAAAAGCGATTAGATGAAGAAAACAACAAGTATAAGTTGTTTATAAATAACGGTGTAGTGGTTACCGTTAACACTATTGGAATACCCGGTGGTTAAAACACGATGATGTGGCGTTGTTGCACGATGGCTACGATATTGCACCAATTATTGATTCTTACGTGAAAGGCACTTACTCAATAATTGTTACGATGAATTCTTATCGCTCAATATTTTATTTTATTGATTCAATAATTCTTTGCGTTGATATTTTATATTCTTTGTTGTTTCAATAATTGTCACAACACAAGATTTTCTATTATTGAAGCAATAATTCATATTATCTGAATAATATTATTAAAAAACATTATTGGCAATGTCTAGAAAGTTCTGTCTAAGGAGAGGTTTGGTCACCTAATTGCATGGCAGTGAGGAGAAATCCTTATTGAAAGCCCCTCTTCCTGGAACTACCGTTGCACAAGATCTTGTGATTCTGTAATATTATTTGTGAATAATTAATTATTGATTTATATGATGAGAAAAATATTGATTTTATGTGGTTATAGATGGAGAAAATTTTAAAGTGACAATTGTTAAAATTGATATTTTATCTTTTCGATAAAATAATATTTTATTATATTATATAATAATGATGATATTTTTACAATGAATGTGGGATATATGAGTATATGAGGAGGAAGAGTATTTTTGTTGCAAAAGTTGTTTAAAACATGTTACACATGTCTGTGGGCCCATTTCTTGACTGAAATTTGATTATAAATGTAAAATCGCTTGCTTTATGGATTTCGGTCAATTTTGTTTGGAATTTGGAAAAACTTTCTTCTGCAAAGTTGTAGAGAATTTAATTTCCTATAAAAATTCTTGAGATTCAAATTTTCTAATAAAAGGGCTATTTATTATGAATTATTGAAATTCCGAAGTTCTGAAATAATTGATTTTTGAAAGTTTTAAATATTTTAATTTACAAAAACGTTTTTTTTATGTAGGCTACTTGAGTGGCTGATCTTTGACTGAAATATTGGGCGTAGAAAATTTATATATATATATATTATTATATTAAATTTTCTGCTTTGGTGTTCTAAGCATTTTCCTATAAATAGGGTGCTTAGGTTAGAATTGAAAATCACACCAGAAACTATAGATTTCTCTCTCTATAATATCGAGCGTATTTTGTGAGTATTTTAGTACTTTGAGTATTGCTATACGGTGCAAGTTCTTTCAGTACTAAATCCAGTATTCCAGTCAGAAGTACTATTCTTTCTGAGGTAAGGGATATTATTTTTTTAAAAAAAATGATATTATTTCTTCAATATCATTATGCCGAAATATTGGTTGAAAATTTTTATCAAATTTATAACTTTTTCATGTCGAGGTTACTATTCATGAGTTACTATTCACGAGTTACTATTCACGAGAACTATTCACGACGCATGATGATTTTTTGTGAAATTTCTATCTTTTAGTGTCGGAGTTACTATTCACGTATACGGCACTATTCACAGGAAAATTAAATTTTCATTTTTCAAAAATATCTATTATGGATACTAGTTTTGATTGTATCCATGTTTTGATCATTCTTGAATTTACTCCACTGTGATTATTTATGAGGTATTTTTGGACATGGAATAGCTGAAATACTGAATCCTTAATATTTATTCTTTTGTTTCACCGATTCGATTTTTTTTTAAAATATTTTTCATCATCCTTAGTCCTAAATGATGATATAACTGAATATCTTTGGCACAGAGTAAAGATGAATGATTTCTGATGAATATCTTTGGTCCGTAGTGCAAAGATGAACTTGTGTTTAGATGAACATGACCAACTGATCAATATCTTTGGCCTGTAGTGCAAAGATGAATATTTGATTCCAGATATATATTGATTGATATTACAGGGATAAAAGATAGAAGATTAACTTTTATATTCATATATAGAAGATAGTAGATTTCATTCTCTACTTAACTCTTCTAATGAATTATTATTTCCGCTGCGAATATTGTTGTCTATTGTATTCTATTAGATTTTTCCCTGTTGAAGACTAACGATAATTTATTCTGTATTATCTTAGTCATAATGTTCTTTACTGGGCTAGTTGAGCTCACCCTTTTCCTTTTTGTTCCATTTTTCTTCTCGTATGGCGAGAATGTAAATGAGTACTAGTCGGGGTATGGAATGATGGTTCTAGAAGTTATTTTAGTAGTCCTCACCATTTTTGTAAAATAATGTATCAATAATTAAAATGAGGACTTATTTGAGTGTGGGTGTTGTCTAGATGACAATATTTGTATTCAAACTCACAGTTTTTATGTTGTATTAATAAAGTTGTAGTTGTTTCGCATGCCATGTATTTTGACGACTCGGAATGGGTGTTGTATACTGTTTTGGGGGCGTCACGGTTAATATCGAGCTTAGGGATATGGTCTCCAAGGAGATCGGGAATAGTACTAGGAGGGAGAGACGAGTAATCCTTCGCTAGTATGTCATACCTAAGCTTATTTGTTGGTCGATTTAAGTATATGGTTAATATGTGATATGATAATTTGTTTAATTAACCCTTGTTTTATGGCGATATTTAAGAATGGCAAATTGAGAATATTAACGGTGGAGTTAATGAGACCGTGGAAACACCTTTAATCACCACCCAGGGGAACGTGCAATAGGAAGGCAATATTGTAAGACCCCAACTTATTATTAATGAAATTTAATTTTCTCTATTTATTATTTTGAAATAGTAAGGGTTGATTTGATTAATGTGGATAGTTATGGGTAAAATACGTAAATATTTCAAAATAAGCAAGTGGTTATAAAATATTCATTGTTGTTTGGGAATATTCGTTTGGTCGTGGAATATTAAATCTTGTTTGGGAATATTAAATGCGACAGGCAAACCATGTTTGGGCCCCATAACGGAAAGCGATTAGATAAAGAAAACGACAAATATAAGTTGTTTAAAAATAACAGGTAGTAGTTATTACCGTTATCTTTGTTAAAATACTCTTGTGGATAAAACACGAAGCACCGCGGTATTGCACCAATTATTGATTCTTACGTGAAGGCACTACTCAATAATGGTTACGATAATTACTATTCGATATTTTATTGATTTAATAATTCTTTGCGTTGATATTTTATATTGTTGTTGATTTAATAATTGTCATTACACAATATTTTCATTATCGAAACAATAATTCATATTATCTGAATAATATTATTAGATAACATTATTGGCAATGACTAGAAAGTTACATCTAAGGAGAGGTTTGGTCACCTAATTGCTTGGCGCGCGATGAGAGAAATGTTTATTGAAAGCCCCTCTTTCACAGGAACTACTGTTGCCGATCTTGTGATTCTGTAATATTATTTGTGAATAATTAATTATTGATTTATATGATGAGGAAAATATTGATTTTATGTGGATATAGATGGAGAAAATTTTAAAATGACAATTGTTGAAAATTAATATTTTATCTTTTTACGATAAAATAATTCATTTAAATATATTATTTTAATAATATAATAATGGTGATATTTTTACAACGAATGTGGGATATATGAGTATCTGAGGAGGAAGAGTATTTTTGTTGTAATAAATGTTTAAAACATGTTAAACATGTCGGTGGACCCCATTTATTGATCGAAATTTGATTATAGCCAATAAAATCGCTTGGTTTGTGGATTTGGTCGAATTTACATTTGGAATTTGGAAAAACTTTCTTACGCAAAGTTGTAGAGAATTGAATTTCCTATAAAAAGGCGCGAGATTTGAATTTTTTGATAAAAGAGCTATTTATTATGAATTATTGAAGTTCCAAAGCTCCGAAATAATTAATTTTTGGAAGTTTTAATTATTTTTATTAAGAAAAACGTTTTTATTGTTTTTGGAACATGTGTGGCTGAAGTTTGGACCAGATTTGTGTGCGTAGGAAATTTGATTATATATATTATTATTATTATATTAAATTTTCTGCTTTGGTGTTCTAAGCATTTTCCTATAAATAGAATGCTTAGGTTAGAATTGAAAATCACACCAGAAACTGAAGTTTTCTCTCTCTATATTATCGAGCGTATTCTTGTGAGTATTTTGAGTATAATTTGAGTATTGCTATATGGTGCAAGTTCAAGTCATAGCCTATATCCGATGTTTTGACTAGAAGTCTTGATCTTTCGAGGTAAGGGATATTATTTTTTTTTTCGTAATGATATTATTTCTTCAATATCATTATCTTTGAAATATTGATCTGAAGTTTTTATCAAATTTGGAACTTTTGGTGTAGGAGTTACTATTCACGTGTCTGAGTCTTTATTCACGTATCGACACTTTATTCACGAATCTGGACTATTCATCGAAAAATGAAAATTTTTCCTTTTAAATCCTAAAATATCTATTGTGGATACTAGCTTTGATTGTATCCATGTTTTGATCATTCTTGAATTTTACACCACTATGATTATTGTTGAGGTATTTTTGGACATGGATAAAACAAAAGTACGAATCCTTAATCCTTAATCCTTGTCATTTTGTTTCAATTGGATTCGTTTCTTTAAAAATATTTTTCATCATCCTCGGTCTTAAATGATGATATTATGGAATATCTTTGGCTTTTGTAGTGCAAAGATGAATGATTTCGATGAATATCTTTGGCCCGTAGTGCAAAGATGAGCAGTGTTTAGATGAACATGAGCAATGATGAATATCTTTGGCTGTGGTGCAAGATGAATATTTGATTCGGATATATAATGATTGATGTTACGGGGATAAAAGATGAGCGATGAACTTTTAAATTCATACATAGAAGATAGTAGTTTGCATTCTCTACTTAACTCTTCTAATGAATTATTATTTCATTGCATGAATATTGATCTGAAACTTGTTGTCTATTGTATTCTATTAGATTTTTCCTGTTGAAGACTAACGATAATTTGTTGTATATTATCTTAGTCATAATATTCTTTACTGGGCTAGTTGAGCTCACCCTTTTCCTTGTTGTTCCATTTTTCTTCTCAGGAGGTGAGAATGTAGCGAGTACTAGTCGGGGTATGGAATGAAGGTTCTAGAGAGAGTTTTTTAGTAGTCCTCACCATTTTTGTAAAATAATGTATCAATAATTATGATGGGGATTTATTTGCGTGTGGATATTGTCTAGATGGCAATATCTGTATTTAAATTCACAGTTTATATGTTGTAATAATAAAGTTGTAGTTGTTTCTGTACCATGTATTGACAACTCAGAATGGGTGATGTATACCTATTTTGGGGGCGTCACAGTTGGTATCAGAGCTCAGAGATATGATCTCTGGCGGAGATCGGGGAATAGAACTAGGAGGAGGAGACGAGTAAATCCTTTGCTAGTGTGTCCTACCTAAGCTTATTTGTTAGTTGGTCAAGATATAGGGATATTATGTGATATATTGATTTCCTTAATTAACCCTTGTTTTATGACGAGTTTTTGAGAATGTCGTGAGAATATTAACAATGGAAATGAGGCCAGTGGAGACGCCTTTGTACTCACCAACGAGGAGAACGTGCAACAGTGGCAATGTTTCTCCTGTGAACAACACCACTAAGCGAGATGATGAGCGAGGGATGTTTAGAAGCTTTTTGCGGTTCATGCAAAAAATCGAATTTAGGAGACTCGTGTTCAAAATATAGGAGGAAATGATAGCAATTCACGGGTTGTCACGACAAGCGATTCAAAGAGTTAGGACCACGAAATTTAAGGGAAAGCCAAATCCGATCATGGGCGGAAACATGGGTCAAGCAAATTACCAAGATATTCGATGTCTTGGGATGCGGAGGAGAACGAAGGTTCCATTCGCCACCTTTATGTTCCGTGGCGAAGGCGACTCTTCGGTGGGAGTCGTGAAGCGTACCCATCCACCACTTTTCGGCGTATGTCTTGGGAGACGTTTGAAACTATTTAATGACAAATACTTTCACGAAAGTGTTAGTCATATGAAGAAGGAAGTGGAGTTCATCGATTAGAACAAAACAACATGGCGGTGTCTCGATCTGAGGCATAGTTTGCGAGTTATCTAGGTTTGCACCTCATTTGGTGGAGAATGAGGAGCGTTATGGCGGATGTTTACGAGAGGTTTGAAACCCAAGATATCGACAATATCTCATTTCTCATAAATTTTCTCTCTATTCGGATGTTGTTAATAGGACTCAATTGTTAGAAGCGAGATAATGAGTATGTTCAACCGAGGGACCATAACGAGGATCATACCGAGATAGCAATCAATGTAATAACAATAACCAAATGGGAGAAAAACAAAGGACACAAAAATGGTAACCACTCTGGTGGTAATCATGGCCATGAAAATAAAAGAAGCGAGTCGGGGAGGAGATTTTAAAAGAGGAGATTTAACAACGACCATGTGAAGACGACGGTCTTGGCGACAAGAATCGGTTCTAAGGGAGGAGAACGACCACCGGTCATATGCTACAAATGCGGAAAGAGGGAAATATCACCAAACCGCCCACAAAAGTTCAAGGTATGCTATAATTGTGGAAAGGAAGGACATATCGCTCGAGATTATGCGGTAGCGAAACCTAGTTCAATGAGGACGGTGACTCAAAAAGATCGTCCCGAAAAAGTCAAAGTCAACGATTAGGGAAGAGCGTTTGTTGTGGTGGTCATAATGCGAGGAACCCAAACGAGGTGATCACGGGTAAGCTATTTATAAATTCTTGCGAAGTTTATACCTTACTTGATCTAGGTGCTACCCATTCATTTATCTCTCTGCTTGTGCTCAACGTTTAAACTTGACTCAGGAGAAATTAGACTTTGACCTATCTCGTGGAAACTCCGTTAGGAGAAACTTTCATCACATCCACCGCTTATAAATCTTGTTTGATTCAAGTTGGCACCATCACCTTACACCGTTGACCTTATCTCTTTAAAGATACTTGCTTTTGATGTGATTTTAGGGATTGATTGGTTAACTACTCATCATGCCAAAATTGATTGTTTTCGAAGGTTGTTAGTTTTCATATTCCTAACCAACTTTGTTATGCAATTCAAGCAACTAAACCATTAAAATCAATCAACGCTATATCTAATCATAAAGCTATTCGTTTATTGAAAAATGGATGTCAAGCTTTCTTAGCCCATGTTATGGATTTGAATAAAGACACGTCAAATTTGAATAATATTCCTGTTGTTATTGACTTTCTGGCGTATTTCACGAAGAACTTCCTGTCTACCCCGAACGTGAAGTTGAATTCTTTATTGATCTTGAACTTTGGTACAAAGCCCATTTCTAAAATCCCATATCGAATGGCTCTATTGAACTTCGGGAGTTAAAGGTCCAACTACGAAATTGTTGGACATCGGTTTCATTAGTCCTAGTACATCTCCTTGGGGTGCTCTGTTTTATTCAAGTAAGAAGAAAGACGGGAGTATGTGACTTTATATTGACTATCGGGAATTGAACCATGTCACCATCAAGAATAGGTATCCTCTACCTCGTATTGATGACTTATTTGACCCGATTGCAAGGGGCACAATTCTTTTCAAAAATCGATCTTAGATTACTCGATATCATCAATGAAGATTAAAACGAGGATATTCAAAGACGCCTTTAGAACTCCTAGATGCGGGCATTATGAATTCTTAGTCATGTCTTTGGATTGACTAATGCTCTAATGGCTTTCATGGATATGATGAACCGAGTATTCAAGGAATATTTAGATCGGTTTGTTGTTGTCTTTATTGATGACATCCTCATATATTCCAAAAGCCGTGAAGATCATGAGCACCATTTGAAGTTTGGTACTCGAAAGGCTTCGTGAAAACCAACTATATGCCAAATTGAAGAACTGTGAGTTACGGCTTAAGGAAGTAGCATTCCTTGGGCACGTGGTGTCGAAACATGGAGTATCTGTTGATCCGTGAAGATTGAGGCAATACAAAGTTAGAATGTAACCAAGTCGGTGGTCAAAGTACGTAGCTTTTGGGCTTAGGCTGGTTATTATCGGAGATTTGTGGAAGGGTTTTCTCGAATCGCTACTCCATTAACCCAAATTTAACTAGGAAGGATACAAAATTCATTTGGAGCGAAGAATGCGAGAAGAGTTTCCAAGAGCTTAAGAGGAGACTCATTTCTAAGACTGTTCTAATAATACCATCTAAATGCGGATGGATTTGTTATCTGACAATGATGCTTGAGGCAAAGGGTTAGGATGTATTCTCATGTAACGTGGGAAAGTCATAGCCTTTATGCCTCGATGACAACTTAAAGAATATGAGAGGAATTATCCTACTCATGATCTAGAGTTAGCGGCCCGATCGTTTTCGCTTAAAGATATATTGAGGTCAGTAAGACCCCAAATTATTAATAAATGAAATTTATTTTCCTCTATTTATTATTTTGAAATAGTAAGGGTCGATTTGATTAATGTGGATAGTTATGGGTAAAATACATGAAATATTTGAATAAGCAAGTGGTTATAAAATATTCATTGTTGTCGGGGAATATTAGTTTGGTCGTGGAATATTCTTGATGTCGGGGAATATTAAATGCGACGACCTATGATCTTTTATGGGGCCCATAACGAAAGCGATTGGATGAAGAAAAGCGACAAATATAAGTTGTTTATAAATAACGGCGTAGTTATTCTGCTAATTATCTTTGTTGGAATACCCGGTGGTTAAAACACACTAATCGCGTTGTTGAGCAAAAGATGTAGCACAGATTTGCACCAATTATTGATTCTTACGTGAAGGCACTACTCAATAATGGTTACGATAATTCTTGCTCGATTTTTATTTTATTGATTCAATAATTGTTTGCGTTGATATTTTATATTGTTGTTGTTTGATAATTGTCATTACACAATATTTTTCATTATCGAAGCAATAATTCATATTATCTGAATAATATTATTAGATAACATTATTGGAAATGTCTAGAAAGTTACATCTAAGGAGAGTTTGGTCACCTAATTGCTTGCTATTAGTAAGAAAAAATTCTTATTGAAAGCCCCTTTTTCCTGAGGAGCACACGGTTGTCAATAATGTGATTACGTAATATTATTTGTGAATAATTAATTATTGATTTATATGATGAGGAAAATATTGATTTTATGTGGATATAGATGGAGAAAATTTTAAAATGACAATTGTTGAAAATTAATATTTTATCTTTTTCGATAAAATAATTCATTTAAATATATTATTTTAATAATATATTAACGGTGATATTTTTTACAACGAATGTGGGATATATGAGTATCTGAGGAGGAAGAGTATTTTTGTTGCAATAAATGTTTAAAACATGTTAAACATGTCGGTTGCACCCCATTTCTTGGTTGAAATTTGATTATAGCTTTGTAAAATTGTCCGTATGTGGATTTCTGGCCAATTTACATTTGGAATTTGGAAAAACTTTCTTACGCAAAGTTGTAGAAATTGAATTTCCTATAAAAAGTCGCTAGATTCAAATTTACGATAAAATGGCTATTTATTATGAATTATTGAAGTTACGAAGTTAAAATAATTGATTTTTTTGGAAGTTTTATTTATTTTATTAATAAAACGTTTTTTATATGTTGTGGGCATATTTAACATGTGCATGGTGGCTGAATTCAGATTCAAGATGTGGGCGTATGAATTTTGTTTATATATAATATTATTATATTCAATTTTACGCTTTGGTGTTCTAAGCGATTTCTATAAATAGGGTGCTTAGGTTAGAATTGAAAATCACACTGAGCTCAAAGTTTTCTCTCTCTATATTATCGGCGTATTCTTGTGAGTATTTTGAGTATACTTTGAGTATTGCTATATCGGTGCAAGTTCAAGTCATAGCCTATATCCTGTTTCAACTAGAAGTCTTGTCTTTTTCGAGGTAAGGGATGTTATTTTCTTCTCGAATGATATTATTTCTTCAATATCATTATCTTTGAAATATTGGTTGGAACTTTTTATCAAATTTGGAACTTTTTCATGTATGGGTTACTATTCATGAGTTACTATTCACGAGTTACTATTCATGAGTTACTATTCACGAGTTTCTATTCACGAGTAGTATTAATGAAAGCGTGAAGATATTTTTTTTGTGGAATTTCTATCTTTTGGTGTCGGAGTTACTATTCACGTATACTTTTCGTGACTATTCACGTATATGGCACTATTCACGAATATACAAAGACTATTCATAGAAAAATGAAAATTTTTCTTTTTTAAAAAATATCTATTACGGATACTAGCTTTGATTGTATCCATGTTTTGATCATTCTTGAATTTTACACCCTATGATTATTTTTGAGGTATTTTTTGGGCGTGGATAAAACAAAGTACGAATCCTTAATCCTTAATCCTTGTCATTTTGTTTCACTTTGGATTCGTTTCTTTAAAAATATTTTCATCATCTTGGTCTTAAATGATGATATTATGGAATATCTTTGGCACAGTGCAAAGAAAGATGAATGATTCTGAAGAATATCTTTGGCCCGTAGTGCAAAGATGAACAAGTGTTTAGATGAACATGACCAATGATGAATATCTTTGGCTGTAGTGCAAAGATGAATATTTGATTCGGATGTATGTTGATTGATGTTATAGGGATAAAAGATGAGCGACGAACTTTTAAATTCATACATAGAAGATAGTAGTTGCATTCTCTACTTAACTCTTCTAATGAATTATTATTTCATTGCGAATATTGGTTTAAAAACTTGTTGTCTATTGTATTCTATTAGTTTTTTCCTGTTGAAGATTAATGATAATTTGTTGTATATTATCTTAGTCATAATATTCTTTCTTTGGGCTAGTTGAGCTCACCCTTTTCCTTTTTGTTCCATTTTTCTTCTCGGGAGGCGAGAATGTAGCGAGTACTAGTAGGGGTATGGAATGAAGGTTCTAGAGAGAGTTGTTTAGTAGTCCTCACCATTTTGTAAAATAATGTATCAATAATTATGATGGGGATTTATTTGCGTGTGGATATTGTCTAGATGGCAATATCTCGTATTTAAACTCACGGTTTATATGTTGTAATAATAAAGTTGTAGTTATTTACATACCATGCATTTGGCGACTCGAAATGGGTTGGATGGAATGGACCTATTTTGGGGCGTCACAGTTGGTATCGAGCTTAGGGATATGATCTCTGGCGGAGATCGGGGAATAGAACTAGGAGGGAGAGCGAGTAAATCCTTCGCTAGTGTGTCCTACCTAAGCTTATTTGTTAGTTGGTCGAGATATAGGGATATTATGTGATATATTGATTTCCTTAATTAACCCTTGTTTTATGACGATGTTTTGAGAATGTCGAATGAGAATATTAATAGTGGAGTAAATGAGGCCGTGGAGATGCTGTCTTTACCAACGAGGAGAACGTCTACAACAGTGACAATGTACCTCCTGTGAACAACACCACCGAATGCAGATGATGAGCGAGGGGATGTTTAGAAGCTTTTTGCGATTCATGCAAAATCGACGAGGAGACTCGTGTTCAAAATACGAGGAGGAAATGATAGCAATTCACGGGTTGTCACAACACAAGCGAGTCAAAGAGTTGGGACCACGAATTTTAAGCCGAAAGCCGATCCGATCATGGCGGAAACATGGGGTCAAACAAATTACCAAGATATTCGATGTCTTGGGATGCGGAGGAGAACGAAGGTTCCATTCGCCACCTTTATGTTAAAATGGCGAAGCGATTCTTGGTGGGAATCGTGAAGCGTACCCATCCATTTTTCGGCGTGTCGTGGGAGAGCGTTTGAAAATAGTTTCGATGACAAGTACTTCCACGAAAGTATTAAATATATGAAGGAAGTGGAGTTTATTAGATTGGAGCGAGAATAACATGGCGGTGTCCCGATGACGAGGCGAAGTTCGTGGAGTTATCGGTTTTGCACCTCATTTGGTGGAGAATAAGGAACGTATGGCGGGATGTTTACGAGAGGTTTGAAACCCGGCATCGTTAGTATCTCATTTCTCATAAATTTTCTCTCTATTCGGATGTTGTCAGCGGGGCTCGGTTGTTAGAAGCGAGATAACGAGATACGTTCAACCGAGGACCATAACCGAGGATCATCTGAAGATAGCGATCATCGAAATAACGATAACCAAATGGAGAAAGAAGAATACGGACAAAAGCGGTAACCACTCTGGTGGTAATCGTGGCCCATGAAAATAAAAGAAGCGAGTCGGGAGGAGATTTTAAAAGAGGAGATTCAACAACGACCATTTGAAGACGTCGGTACCAGATGTAACTAGTTCGAAGGAGGAGAAAGACCACCGGTCGTATGTTACAAATCTTGGAAAGAGGGACATATCATCATTGGCCGCCTTACAACAGTTTAAGGTATGCTATAATTGTGGAAAAGAAGGACATATCGCTTTCGAGATTATGCGATATCGAAACCAGATCCAGTGAGGGAATGGTGACTCAAAAGGATGTCCTAGAAAAGTCAAAGTCAACGGTTCCTTGAAGTGCGTTTGTCATGACCGGTCAAAATGCGAGGAACCCGAACGAAGTTAGCATGGGTTAGTTAATTATAAATTCTTACGAAGTTTATACCTTACTAGATACCGGTTCTACCCATTCTTTTATCTCTCTTGCTTGCGCTCAACGTTTGAACTTGACTACGGAGAAATTAAACTTTGACCTATCTATGGAGACTCCGTTAGGAGAAACTTTCATTACATCCGTTGTTTAGAAATCTTGCTTGATTCAGGTTGGCACTATCACATTACTTGTTAACCTTATTTCTATAGAGATATTTGCTTTTGATGTGATTTTAAGGTTAACTACTCATCATGCCGAAATTGATTACTTTCGTAAGGTTGTTAGTTTTCATATTCCTAAGCAACCTGTTATTCGAATTCAAGCAATCAAACCATTGTAGTCAAACATTTTCATATCAAGTCATGAAGTCATTCGTTTATTACGGATGTCAAGTTTTCTTAGTCCATGTTATGGATTTGAATAAAGACACGTCAGATTTGAATAATATTCTGTTGTTATTTATTTTCCGGCGTATTTCTGAAGAATTTCTTGGCTTACTCCCAAAGCTTTGATATTAAATTTTGTATCGACTTTGAACCCGGGTACAAAACTCATTTCTAAAATCTCATATCGAATGGCTCTATTGAACTTGAGAGTTAAAATTCAACTATAGAATTTGGTACCGAGCCTTTATCTGGTGACTTCTTTTGTGGAATGCAAAGCCGGACTCTCTGTGGGGACACCATATTAGATGCGATAGTAAAGCGATAGGTGTCATTGTAACGTCTTATCCAAGGTTGGGATATGAGTCACGATTGAGAACAACCTAAGTCGAGTAATCGAAATCGTAGCTTTCTGAAGCTT
Organism: Panax quinquefolius; assembly: GCA_020205615.1. NCBI lineage: Eukaryota > Viridiplantae > Streptophyta > Magnoliopsida > Apiales > Araliaceae > Panax > Panax quinquefolius. The sequence goes on along the minus strand of CM035160.1, from coordinate 82,585,663 downwards.
AGTTGGTTATTATCGGAGATTCGTTGAAGGATATTCTCGAATCGCTATTCCATTAACTTGCAATGACTTCGTAGAGATACAAAATTCGAATGGAGCAAGGAATGTGGGAAGAGCTTGAAGAACTTCGAGATGAGACTCATTTTAGCACATGTTTACGACCATGCCATCCTCGAAAAGCGAACGTGGTAGGCGGCGTGTTGAGTAGAAGATCGTATACAAATCTGAGTACGATATTGTCAAAGACTCATTTCGAATAATTTACAAATATTAGAGATGGAGATGAAAACTCTAGTTACCCACGTGATGATATCTGAGTATAATCGACTTTAATCGATAAAGTTAAAGCTTTTCAAGCTACACAACGAGTGATGAATTTGAAGAAGGAGGTGCGAAGTTGTTATTTCAAAAGCGAGAGAATCGGTGAGGTGAGGAAAGCTCAAACCTTGATTTATTAATCCATTTAAAATTCTCGATCGAATAGGAACCGTGGCCTATAGACTTCGTTTTACTTGCCAAGTATGACGCGTGTTCATAACGTTTTCCACGTATCGATGTTACGTAAATATGTGGACGACCAGAACCACGTTATTGAGTTAGAACCGGACGAGATAGCCGAAGACTTAACGTATGAAGAGGTACCTGTCAAGATTTTGGATAGGAAGGAGCATGTCCTACGTACGAAGGTCATACCACATGTTAATGTTTTGTGGAGAAACCATGCTATTGAGGAAATGACACAGGAGTTGGAAACGAAAATAAAAGCGAGGTATTCTCATCTTTTGAAACACTGTGTCGTCGTCAATTTCGAGGACGAAATTTCATAAGTAGGGAGGTTGTAAGACCCCAAATTATTAATAAATGAAATTTATTTTCCTCTATTTATTATTTTGAAATAGTAAGGGTCGATTTGATTAATGTGGATAGTTATGGGTAAAATACGCAAATATTTGAATAAGCAAGTGGTTATAAAATATTCATTATTGTTTGGGAATATTCGTTTGGTCGTGGAATATTCTTGATGTCGGGGAATATTAAATGCACAGCGCGATCTTTTATGGGGCCCATAACGAGGAAAGCGATTGGATGAAGAAAGCGACAAATATAAGTTGTTTATAAATAACGGCGTAGTTATTACAATTATCTTTGTTGGAATACCCGGTGGTTAAAACACACTAATCTGCGTTGTTGAATAGTAGCACGCGGTATTATTGCACCAATTATTGATTCTTACGTGAAAGGCACTTTACTCAATAATGGTTACGATAATTAATTGCTTCGATATTTTATTTTATTGATTCAATAATTGTTGCGTTGATATTTTATATTCTTCATTGTTTCATAATTGTCATTACACAATATTTTTCATTATCGAAGCAATAATTCATATTATCTGAATAATATTATTAGATAACATTATTGGCAATGTCTAGAAAGTTACGTCTAAGGAGAGGTTTGGTCACCTAATTGCGGCGCCATGATGAAGAAATTCTTATTGGAAAGCCCCTCTTTCTGAGCGCACAGTTGTCGATAATGTGATTACATAATATTATTTGTGAATAATTAATTATTGATTTATATGATGAGGAAAATATTGATTTTATGTGGATATAGATGGAGAAAATTTTAAAATGACAATTGTTGAAAATTAATATTTTATCTTTTTACGATAAAATAATTCATTTAAATATATTATTTTAATAATATATTAACGGTGATATTTTTACAACGAATGTGGGATATATGAGTATCTGAGGAGGAAGAGTATTTTTGTTGCAATAAATGTTTAAAACATGTTAAACATGTGATTGCACCCCATTTCTTGACTAAAAATTTGATTATAGCACAGTAAAATTGTCCGTATGTGGATTTGGTCCAATTTACATTTGGAATTTGGAAAAACTTTCTTACGCAAAGTTGTAGAGAATTGAATTTCCTATAAAAAGTCGCTAGATTCGAAATTTCTGATAAAATGGCTATTTATTATGAATTATTGAAGTTACGAAGTTAAAATAATTGATTTTGGAAGTTTTATTTATTTTATTAATAAAAACGTTTTTTATATGTTGTGGGCATATTTAACATGTGCATGGTGGCTGAATTGATTCAAGATGTGGGCGTATGAATTTTGTTTATATATAATATTATTATATTCAATTTTACGCTTTGGTGTTCTAAGCAATTTCTATAAATAGGGTGCTTGGGTTAGAATTGAAAATCACACGAAAGCTGAAGTTTTCTCTCTCTATATTATCGGCGTATTCTTGTGATTATTTTGAGTATACTTTGAGTATTGCTATATACGGTGCAAGTTCAAGTCATAGCCTATATCCTGTTTTGACTAAAAATCTTGTCTTTCGAGGTAAGGGATGTTATTTTCTTCTCAAATGATATTATTTCTTCAATATCATTATCTTTGAAATATTAGTTGGAACTTTTTATCAAATTTGGAACTTTTTCATGTCGGGTTACTATTCATGAGTTACTATTCACGAGTTACTATTCATGAGTTACTATTCACGAGTTATTCTTCATTCACGAGTACTATTCATGAAGCGTGAAGATGTTTTTTTTTATTGGAATTTCTATCTTTTGGTGTCGGAGTTACTATTCATGTATACTCAAGACTATTCACGTATCTGCACTATTCACGAATACGGCACTATTCAATCGAAAAATGAAAATTTTTCTTTTCGTTTAAAATATCTATTACGGATACTAGCTTTGATTGTATCCATGTTTTGATCATTCTTGAATTTTACACCCCTATGATTATTTTTGAGGTATTTTTGGGCGTGGATAAAACAAAGTACTGAATCCTTAATCCTTAATCCTTGTCATTTTGTTTCACTTTGGATTCGTTTCTTTAAAAATATTTTCATCATCTTGATCTTAAAATTATGATATTATGGAATATCTTTGGCTTTGTAGTGCAAAGATGAATGATTTCTGAAGAATATCTTTGGCCCGTAGTGCAAAAAGATGAACAAGTGTTTAGATGAACATGACCAATTGCGATGAATATCTTTGGCTCATGGTGCAAAGATGAATATTTGATTCCGGATGTATGTTGATTGATGTTATAGGGATAAAAGATGAGCGACGAACTTTTAAATTCATACATAGAAGATAGTAGTTGCATTCTCTACTTAACTCTTCTAATGAATTATTATTTTCATTGCGAATATTGGTTTAAAAACTTGTTGTCTATTGTATTCTATTAGTTTTTTTCCTGTTGAAGACTAATGATAATTTGTTGTATATTATCTTAGTCATAATATTCTTTCTTTGGGCTAGTTGAGCTCACCTTTTCCTTTTTGTTCCATTTTTCTTCTCGGAGGCGAGAATGTAGCGAGTACTTAGTCGGGTATGGAATGAAGGTTCTAGAGAGAGTTGTTTAGTAGTCCTCACCATTTTGTAAAATAATGTATCAATAATTATGATGGGGATTTATTTGCGTGTGGATATTGTCTAGATGGCAATATCTGTATTTAAACTCACAGTTTATATGTTGTAATAATAAAGTTTTAGTTATTTCTGTACCATGTATTTGGCGACTCAGAATGGGTTGGATGGAATGGACCTATTTTGGGGGCGTCACAGAGGCACTATCTATATGGGGAGAAAGTGGAGATATATTCAGACCATAAAAGCCTTAAATATTTCTTCACTCAAAAAGAACTCAACATGCGGCAGCGACATTGGCTCAAGCTATTGAAAGACTACGACCACACTATTCAATACCATCACGGAAAAGTGAACGTGGTAGTGGCGCGTTTGTAGAAGATCATATCTTGGGGAATGAGTGCGATGATGTTAAGTATACGCATAGAGCCAACTTTAATAGAAAAAGTTAAGGTTGCTCAAGCCACCGACCCGGAGCTGATGCGTATGAAGAAGAAAGTACAAGAAGAAGCTATTCCGGAAGCGAGAATAGATAAAGAAGGAATACTTTGAGTCCACTCTAGACTTTGTGTCCCTAACGGCTCTGATTTGAAGTACAAGATTATGATGGAGGCACACAATACACCATTTGCAATCCATCCTGGAAGTACCAAAATGTATCGTGATCTTCGACATACATTTTGGTGGAACAATATGAATAGAGAGATTGCAAAGTTTATCTCAATGTGTTTAACTTGTCAACGTGTAAAGGCGGAGCATCTAGTACCTAAGGGTCCGTTGAAACCACTTCAGATTCCGAAATGGAAGTGGGAACACATTACCATGGATTTCGTTACGGGTCTTCCTACGGTTTCTCAAGGCATCAATGCTATTTGGGTTATTGTTGATAGATTAACCAAGTCTGCTCATTTCTTGCCGTCACGGAGACTTATTCCTTGAACGTCTTGCTAGTATGTGCGTGAATGAGATTGTGAGGTTGCATGGCATGCTGTATCCATAGTTTCGGATCGTGACCCAAGATTCACTTCAAGATTTTGGGTTAGCTTGCAAAAAGCTATGGGCGCAGTTCTGATTCGATTCGCATACCATCCTCAAACAGACGGACAATCGAAGGACTATTCAAACTCTTGAAGATTTATTAAGACTACATGTCCTGAACTTCAAGCGGCGCTTGGGATAAGTATTTACCATTGGTGGAATTCTCCTACAACAATGATTATCGTGCAAGTATAGGTGTGGCTCCATTTGAAGCATTATATGGACGAAAGTGTCGCTCCAGGTATGTTGGGGACGAGGTGGGTGAAGCAACATTGTTGGGACCAGAGTTGAGTACGTATGACTACTGAAAAAGATCCAAATGATTCGACAACGTATACAAACGGCACAAGATCGACAAAAGAGTTATGCGGATCTTCATCGAAAGGGCGTGGAATTTAGTGTAGGGGATCATGTATTGTTGCGAGTTGCTCCATGGAGGGGAGTTACAAGATTTGGGAAGAGAAAAAGCTCAATCCACGATTTATTGGTCCATTTCAAATTCTTGACCGATTAGGAAATGTAGCCTATAGACTTGCGTTACCTCAAAGTATGTCTCGTGTTCATAATGTGTTTCACATATCATACTTAAGAAATATGTGAAAGACACGAACCACGTTATAGAGTTAGAAGCGGGCGAAATAGCCAAGACCTAACGTATGAGGAGGTACTGTCAAGATCTTGGATAGGAAGGAGCATGTCCCCTACGCAAGAAAGGTCATACAACAAGTTAAAGTTACGTGGAGGAATCATGCTATAGAGGAAATGACACAGGAATTGGAAACGAAAATGAAAGCGAGGTATCCTCACCTTTTGAAACACCGTGTAATCGTCGTCAATTTCGAGGACGAAATTTCATAAGGAGGGAGGTTGTAAGACCCCAACTTATTATTAATGAAATTTAATTTTCTCTATTTATTATTTTGAAATAGTAAGGGTTGATTTGATTAATGTGGATAGTTATGGGTAAAATACGCAAATATTTCAAAATAAGCAAGTGGTTATAAAATATTCATTGTTGTTGGGAAATATTCGTTTGGTCGTGGAATATTAAATCTTCGTGGGGAATATTAAATGCGACCAAGACACCATGTGGGGGCCCCATAACCTGAAAAAGCGATTAGATGAAGAGAACGACAAATATAAGTTGTTTAAAAATAACTGGCGTAGTTATTACTGAATTATCTTCGTTAAAATACTTGGTGGATAAAACACAAGAAGAGCACCAGATTGCACCAATTATTGATTCTTACGTAAGAAGGCACTACTTAATAATGGTTATAGTAATTCTTTGCTCGATTATTTTATTGATTTAATAATTGTTGCGTTGATATTTTATATTGTTGTTGTTTCAATAATTGTCATTACACGATATTTTCATTATCGAAGCAATAATTCATATTATCCTGAATAATATTATTAGATAATATTATTGGCAATGTCTAGAAAGTTACATAAGGAGAGGTTTGGTCACCTAATTGTGCGCCATGAGAAAATCTTTATTGAAAGCCCTCTTTCACGAACCGCCTGTTGCCACTCTTCGTGATTACTGATTCAGAAAATTATTTGTGAATAATTAATTATTGATTTATATGATGAGGAAAATATTGATTTTATGTGGATATAGATGGAGAAAATTTTAAAATGACAATTGTTGAAAATTAATATTTTATCTTTTTCGATAAAATAATTCATTTAAATATATTATTTTAATAATATAATAATGGTGATATTTTTACAACGAATGTGGGATATATGAGTATACGAGGAGGAAGAGTATTTTTGTTGCAATAAATGTTTAAAACGTGTTAAACATGTCGGTGGACCCCATTTATTGGCTGAAATTTGATTATAGCACGTAAAATCACCCGTTTATGGATTTCGGTCAATTACATTTGGAATTTGGAAAACTTTCTTACGCAAAGTTGTAGAAATTGAATTTCCTATAAAAACACACGAGATTTGAATTTTTTGATAAAAGGGCTATTTATTACGAATTATTGAAGTTCCGAAGCTCCGAAATAATTGATTTTTGGAAGTTTTAATTATTTTTATTAAGAAAAACGTTTTTATTGTTTTTGGCACATGTGTGGCTGAAGTTTAGACCAGATTTGGGTGCGTAGGAAATTTGATTATATATATTATTATTATATTAAATTTTCTGCTTTGGTGTTCTAAGCATTTTCCTATAAATAGGGTGCTTAGGTTAGAATTGAAAATCACACCAGAAACTGAAGTTTTCTCTCTCTATATTTTCGAGCGTATTCTTGTGAGTATTTTGAGTATAATTTGAGTATTGCTATACTGTGCAAGTTCAAGTCATAGCCTTTATCCTGGTTTTAAATTAGAAGTCTTGATCTTTCGAGGTAAGGGATATTATTTTTTTTCGTAATGATATTATTTCTTCAATATCATTATCTTTGAAATATCGATCCAAGTTTTATCAAATTTGGAACTTTTGGTGTCGGAGTTCCTATTCACGTATACGGCACTATTCACGTATACGACACTATCCACGAATACGGCACTATTCATCGAAAAATAAAAAATTTTCCTTTTCGTCTAAAATATCTATTGTGGATATTAGCTTTGATTGTATCCATGTTTTGATCATTCTTAAATTTTACACCACTATGATTATTTTTGAGGTATTTTTGGACATGGATAAAATAAAGTACGAATCCTTAATCCTTAATCCTTGTCATTTTGTTTCACTGGATTCGTTTCTTTAAAAATATTTTTCATCATCCTCAGTCTTAAATGATGATATTATGGAATATCTTTGGCACAGAGTGCAAAGATGAATGATTTCGATGAATATCTTTGGCCGTAGTGCAAAGATGAACAGTGTTTAGATGAACATGACCAATCGATGAATATCTTTGGCTCAGTAGTGCAAAGATGAATATTTGATTCGGATATATATTGATTGATGTTACGGGGATAAAAGATAGATGATGAACTTTTAAATTCATACATAGAAGATAGTAGTTTGCATTCTCTACTTAACTCTTCTAATGAATTATTATTTTCATTGCGAATATTGATCCGAAACTTGTTGTCTATTGTATTCTATTAGATTTTTCCTGTTGAAGACTAACGATAATTTGTTGTATATTATCTTAGTCATAATATTCTTTACTTGGGCTAGTTGAGCTCACCCTTTTCCTTGTTGTTCCATTTTTCTTCTCGGGAGGCGAGAATGTAGCGAGTACTAGTCGGGGTATGGAATGAAGGTTCTAGAGAGTTGTTTAGTAGTCCTCACCATTTTGTAAAATAATGTATCAATAATTATGATGGGGATTTATTTGCGTGTGGATATTGTCTAGATGGCAATATCTGTATTTAAACTCACAGTTTATATGTTGTAATAATAAAGTTGTAGTTGTTTCTGTACCATGTATTGACAACTTAGAATGGGTGATGTATACCTATTTTGGGGGCGTCACAAATATTCCTCCTATAAACAACACCACTGAGCAGACGACGAACGACGGGATGTTTAGGAGCTTTTTGCAGTTCATGCAAAACCAAACGAGGGAGACTCGTGTACAGAATACGGGTGGAAATGATAGGAACGCGCGACTTGTCACGGCCAAGCAGTTCAAAGAGTTGGGACCACCAGAATTTAAGGGAAAGCTAGATCCGATCATGGCGGAAATGTGGGTCAAGCAAATTACCAAGATATTCGATATCTTGGGATGCACGGAGGAACAGAAGGTTCCATTCGCCACCTTTATGTTCCGTGGCGAGGCAGATTACTGGTGGGAGTCTGTGAAACGTACCCAGCCTGCAGCACTCCGCATGTCTTTGGAAACGTTTCAGAAACTTTTCAACGAAAAATACTTTCCTGAAAGTATTCGCCATATGAAGGAGGTAGAGTTTATTAGACTAGAACAAAACAACATGACGGTGTCCCAATACGAGGCGAAGTTCGCAGAGTTATCTAGGTTTGCACCTCATTTGGTAGAGAATGAGGAACGAATGACGAGGATGTTTCTGAGAGGTTTAAAACCCGAGATTCGACAATATCTTATCTCTCATAAATTTTCTTTATATTCAGATGTTGTCAACAAGGCTCAATTATTAGAGCGAGATAGCGAGTACATTCAACCAAGGGACCGTAACCAGGGTCATACCGGTGGCAGTAGTCATCAGAATAATGAAAACCAGCAGGGAGGAAAACATTCAGACAAAAGCGGTAACCACTCTGGTGGTAATCATGGCCATGAAAATAGAAGAAGCGACTCAGGGGGAGATTTTAAAAAGAGGAGATTCAACAATGACAATGTGAAGACGTCGACCAAAGAAAGAATCGGTTCTAAGGGGGAGGAAACGACCACCAGGTCGTATCTTATAAGTCACGAAAAAGAAGGACATATCAAAGACAACCCGCCCACAATAGTTTAAGGTATGTTATAACTGTGGAAAGGAAGGACATATCGCTCGAGATTGCACTGTAGCGAAACCAAGTCCAGCGAAGATGGTGACTCAAAAGGTTGTCCCAGAAAAGTCAAAGTCAACGGTTCCTGGAAGAGCGTTTGTCGTGACTGGTCAACATGCGAGGAACCTAAACGAGGTGACCACGGGTAAGCTAATCATAAATTCATGCGAAGTTTATACATTACTTGATACCGGTGCTACCCATTCATTTATCTCTCCTGCTTGTGCTCAACGGTTAAACTTAACTCTGGACAAATTAGACTTTGACCTATCTGTGGAAACTTCGTTAGGAGAAACTTTCATCACATCCACTGTTTATAAATCTTGTTTGATCTAAGTTGGCACTATCACATTACCTGTTGACCTTATCTCTTTAAAGATACTTGCTTTTGATGTGATTTTAGTGATTGATTGGTTAACTACTCATCATGCCAAAATTGATTGTTTTAAATAAGGTTATTAGTTTTCATATTCCTAATCAACTTTGTTGCAGCGAATTCAAGCAACTAAACCATTAAAATCAATCACTTGTCATATTAAGTCATAAAGCTATTCGTTTATTGAAAAATGGATGTCAAGCTTTCTTAGCCCATGTTATGGATTTGAATAAAGACACGCCGATTTGAATAATATTCTGTTGTTATTGACTTTCCGACGTATTTCTGAAGAACTTCCGGTCTACCCCTAAAACGTGAAGTTGAATTCTTTATTGACCTTGAACCTGGTATAAAGCCCATTTCTAAAACCCCATATCGAATGGCTCCTATTGAACTTCAGGATTTAAAGGTCCAACTACAGGAGTTGTTGGACATTGGTTTCATTCGTCCTACTACATCTCCTTGGGGTGCTCCTATTTTATTTGTAAAGAAGAAAGATGAGAGTATGCGACTTTGTATCGATTATCAGGAATTAAACCATGTCACTATTAAGAATAGGTATCCGCTACCTTGTATTGATGACCTGTTTGACCAGTTGTAAGGAGCACAATTCTTTTCAAATATCGATCTTCGCTTACGGATATCATCAATTTGAAGGTTAAAAGCGAGGATATTCAAAGACCGCTTCGAACTCGGTATGGGCATTATGAATTCTTAGTCATGTCTTTTGGATTGACTAATACTCCTGCTGCTTTCATGGATATGATGAACCGAGTATTCAAGGAATATTTGAATCAGTTCGTTGTTGTATTTATTGATGACATTCTCATCTATTCCAAAAGCCGTGAAGATCATGAGCGCTATTTGAAGATGGTACTACAAAGGCTTCGTGATAACAAGCTATATGCCAAGCTGAAGAAATGCGAGTTCTGGCTTGAGGAAGTAGCATTCATTGGGCACATGGTGTCAAAACATGGAGTGTCTGTTGATCCGGCGAAGATTGAAGCAATACAAAGTTGGGAGCAACCAAAAACGGTGTCCAAAGTACGTAGCTTTTTGGGCTTAGCTGGTTATTATCGGAGATTTATGGAAGGATTTTCTAGAATCGCTACTCCGTTAACTCAGCTGACTCGTAAAGATACAAAATTCGTATGGAGCGAGGAATACGAGAAGAGTTTCCAAGATCTTAAGAGGAGACTCATTTCGGCACCTGTTTTGACAATACCATCTCGTTCGGATGGATTTGTTATCTACAGTGATGCTTCAGGCAAAGGGTTAGGATGTGTTCTCATGCAACGTGGGAAAGTCATAGCCTATGCCTCGCTACAACTTAAAGAATACGAGAGGAATTATCCTACTCATGATCTAGAGTTGGTAGCAGTCGTTTTCGCGCTAAAGATCTGGAGGCACTATCTATATGGGGAGAAAGTGGAGATATATTCAGACCATAAAAGCCTCAAATATTTCTTCACTCAAAAAGAACTCAACATGCGGCAACGACGTTGGCTCAAGCTATTGAAAGATTACGACCACACTATTCAATACCATCCTGGAAAAGAAAACGTGGTAGCTGACAAGTTGAGTAGAAGATCATATGCAGGAACGAGTGCGATGATGTCAAATATACGCATAGAACCGACTTTAATCAAAAAAGTTAAAGTTGCTCAAGCCACAGACCCGGAGCTGATGCGTATGAAGAAGAAAGTGCAAGAAGGTGCTATTCCAGAAGCAAGAATCGATGAAGAAGGAATACTTCGAGTCCACTCCAGACTTTGTGTTCCTAATGATTCTGACTTGAAGCATAGAATCACGATGGAGGCACACAACACACCATTTTAAATCCATCCTGGGAGTACCAAAATGTATCATGAGCTTCGATATATATTTTGGTGGAACAATATAAAGAGAGAGATCGCGAAGTTTATCTCGAGGTGTTTAACTTGTCAGTGAGTAAAGGCGGAGCATCAAGTGCCTAAGGGTCCATTGCAACCACTTGAGATTCCGAAATGGAAGTAGGAACACATTACCATAGATTTCGTTACGGGTCTTCCCACGGTTTCTCAAGGCATAAATGCTATTTGGGTTATTGTTGATAGATTAACCAAGTCTGCTCATTTCTTCCCGATACGGGAGACTTATTCCCTTGAACGTCTTGCTCGTATATACGTAGATGAGATTGTGAGATTGCATGGCATGCCAGTATCCATAGTTTCAGATCGTGACCCAAGATTCACTTCAAGATTTTGGGTTAGCTTGCAAAAAGATATGGGCACGGATTTACGATTTAGTTTGGCATACCATCCTCAAACGGACGGACAATCAGAGAGGAATATTCAAACTCTTGAAGATCTATTAAGACTCTGTGTCCTAGACTTCAAAGGCAGTTGGGATAAGTATTTACCATTGGTGGAATTCTCCTACAACAACAGTTATCAGGCAAGTATAGGTGTGGCTCCATTTGAAGCATTGTATGGACGAAAGTGTCGCTCTCCAATATGTTGGGATGAGGTAGGAGAAGCAACGTTGTTGGGACCAGAGTTGGTACGAATGACTACGGAGAAGATCCAAATGATTCGACAACGTATACAAACGGCACAGGATCGACAAAAGAGTTATGCGGATCTTCATCGAAAGGACGTGAAATTTAGTATTGGGGATCATATATTGTTGCGTGTGGCTCCATGGAAGGGAGTTATAAGATTCCGGAAGAGAGGAAAGCTCAATTCACGATTTATTGGTCCATTTCAGATTCTTGAACCAGTAGGAAATGTAGCCTATAGACTCGCGTTACCTCCAACTATGTCTCGTGTTCATAATGTTTTTCATATATCTGTGCTACGTAAATATGTGAAAGACCCAAACCACGTTATTGAGTTAGAACCGGACGAGATAGCCGAATACTTAACGTACTAAGAGGTACCTGTCAAGATCTTGGATAGGAAGGAGCATGTCCTACGCACGAAGGTCATACCACAAGTTAAAGTTTTGTGGAGAAACCATGCTATTGAGGAAATGACCTGGGAGTTGGAAACGGAAATAAAAGTGAGGTATCCTCATCTTTTCGAAACACCAGGTACGTTCGTCAATTTCGAGGATGAAATTTCATAAGGAGAGGAGGTTGTAAGACCCCAAATTATTAATAAATGAAATTTAACTTCCTCTATTTATTATTTTGAAATAGTAAGGGTTGGATTGATTAATAAGGTTAGTTATGGGTAAAATGCGCATATATTTTAAAAAATAAGCAGGTGGTTATAAAATATTCATTTTTGTCGGAAAATATTCGTTTGGTAGTGGAATATTCTTGCTGTCAAGGAATATTCGTACGACGGCGCAGTCTTTTATGGGCCCCATAACGGAAAGCGATTAGATGAAGAAAATGACAAGTATAAGTTGTTTATAAATAATCAGGCGTAGTAGTTACTGATTAACCTTTGTTGGAATACCGGTGGTTAAAACACGATGTCTGGCGTTGTTGCCGCAGAAGAGCACGCAGTATTGCAACAATTATTGATTCTTAAGTAAGAAGGCACTACTCAATAATTGTTACGATGAGTTCTTTATTCGATATTTTATTTTATTGATTCAATAATTGTTGCGTTGATATTTTATATTACTGTTGTTTCAATAATTGTCACTACACAATATTTTCTATTATCGAAGCAATAATTCATATTATCTGAATAATATTATTAGAAAACATTATTGGCAATGTCTAGAAAGTTTTGTCTAAGGAGAGGTTTGGTCACCTAATTGCGCGGCAGTAAGGAGAAATCCTTATTGGAAAGCCCCATCTTTCCTCGAGCGGCACGGTTGCCAAGATCTTGTGATTCTGAAATATTATTTGTGAATAATTAATTATTGATTTATATGATGAGGAAAATATTGATTTTATGTGGTTATAGATGGAGAAAATTTTTAAAGTGACAATTGTTAAAAATTGATATTTTATCTTTTCTGATAAAATAATATTTTATTATATTATATAATAATGATGATATTTTTTACAATGAATGTGGGATATATGAGTATATGAGGAGGAAGAGTATTTTTGCTGTAAAAGTTGTTTAAAACATGTTAAACATGTTTGTGGGCCCATTTCTTGACTGAAATTTGATTATAGCATGTAAAATCGCCCGTTTATGGATTTCGATCAATTTTTGTTTGGAATTTGGAAAAACTTTCTTCTGCAAAGTTGTAGAGAATTGAATTTTCTATAAAAATTCGCCAGATTAGAATTTTTTGATAAAAGGGCTATTTATTATGAATTATTAAAGTTCTGAAGTTCTAAAATAATTAATTTTTGAAAGTTTTAAATATTTTAATTTACAAAAACATTTTTTTTTGTGATGTAGGCTACTTGAGTGGTTGATCTTTGACTGAAATATTGGGCGTAGAAAATATATATATATATATATATATATTATTATTATATTAAATTTTCTGCTTTGGTGTTCTAAGCATTTTCCTATAAATAGGGTGCTTAGGTTAGAATTGAAAATTACACCAGAAACTACAGATTTCTCTCTCTCTATAATATCGAGCATATTTTGTGAGTATTTTAGTACTTTGAGTATTGCTATACGGTGCAAGTTCTTTCAGCACTATATCCAGTATTCCAGTCAGAAGTACTATTCTTTCTGAGGTAAGGGATATTATTTTTTAAAAAAAATGATATTATTTCTTCAATATCATTATGCCGAAATATTGGTTGGAACTTTTTTATCAAATTTAGAACTTTTTCATGTCGGAATTACTATTCATGAGTTACTATTCATGAGTTACTATTCACGAGTTACTATTCACGAAGCATGATAATTTTTGTGAAATTTCTATCTTTTAGTGTCGAAGTTACTATTCACGTATACGGCATTATTCACGAATACGGCACTATTCACAGGAAAATTAAATTTTTGTTTTTTAAAAATATCTATTATGGATACTAGCTTTGATTGTATCCATGTTTTGATCATTCTTGAATTTTACTCCACTATGATTATTTATGAGGTATTTTTGGACATGGAATAGTCAAAATACTGAATCCTTAATATTTATTCTTTTGTTTCACTGGATTCGTTTTCTTTAAAATATTTTTCATCATCCTCAGTCCTAAATGATGATATAACTGAATATATTTGGTCTATAGTGCAAAGATGAATGATTTCTGATGAATATCTTTGGCCCGTAGTGCAAAGATGAACAGGTGTTTAGATGAACATGACCAACTAATGAATATCTTTGGCCTGTAGTGCAAAGATGAATATTTGATTCGAGATATATATTGATTGATGTTACTGGATAAAAGATGAGCGATGAACTTTTATATTCATATATAGAAGATAGTAGATTTCATTCTCTACTTAACTCTTCTAATGAATTATTATTTCATTGTGAATATTGATTTAAAACTTGTTGTCTATTGTATTCTATTAGATTTTTCCTGTTGAAGACTAACGATAATTTGTTACAGTATTATCTTAGTCATAATGTTCTTCTTGGGCTAGTTGAGCTCACCCTTTTCCTTTTTGTTCCATTTTTCTTCTCAGGAGGTGAGAATGTAGCGAGTACTAGTCGGGGTATGGAATGATGGTTCTAGAAGTTATTTTAGTAGTCCTCACCATTTTTATAAAATAATGTATCAATAATTGAAATGAGGACTTATTTGAGTGTGGATATTGTCTATATGACAATATTTGTATTTAAACTCACAGTTTTTATGTTTTATTAATAAAGTTGTAGTTGTTTCTATACCATGTATTTTGACAACTCAGAATGGGTGTTGTATACCTGTTTTGGGGGCGTCACAATAATAGCCTAGTCCACGTCCAATACCAACTAGTATTGGAGACTCACTTTATTTATATCTTTATAAATAACCACCGATTACAAAACAAACTCTGACAAAAATTAATTAACAATTAATTTCTCTTGAGCACTCTTGCTCCTTGTGCACCTATGCACTCTTCAAGCACCTTTGTTTTCTTGAACCTGTTTGTAAACTTTTTCTCTAATCTACTAGGATTAAAACCTTTAGACTACACTTAGTCTAAAATAGAAATTCAATACAAATATAGAGGTCTATGATCAATGCAAGAATAATCAATTTAACAATTAAAGGCTCAACTATATGCAATGATCAATTAGAACATAAAGATAAACAATTAATTTCTTACCAAATACCAGCTCAAAGATATAAGAAATAAATTGCTTAGTTGCTTAACAGTTTGCACTGATTGAATCAAATAGCTCATAAATAATCAGTAATTAGTGCAAATATATTTTCGTGAGTTGTGTTTCATTCTGTATACAAGAAGCATTATTTATAGCTCATAATCAAGTTACCATTATTTCCAAATAAATCTGTTCCAATAATCCATAAAATAACCGGCTTGATAATATGTAGATATCTCACAACAGTAAAGAAGTATATCTTTACTATTTATCCAGTTTAACAACTCCAACCTATTTAGTGTAGGGATAAATAAAAAGTCCTCTAAAGATAATCGACTTTTCAAACCAACTCTGACTTTGTCTCTATATTTAAAAGTGACGTGTAGCAACAAAAGTGGAGTGTCCTTTATCTTTCCAAAAACATATTAGAGTCCCAAGACTTATAATCATTATCCTTGAAAACCGAACTTGCATAATGCTACCGTCCTTATAGCTTTCTAGATATGTATAATAAATGGATATCCACTTGTAGCAAAAAGAATCTCAAGAATATCAAGTACACACTTATATAAGAATGTACACGTAACATATGTTAAATAAAATATTAATTCTTTTTGTACCAGTGACATATTTAATATTTAGAAAAACCTTTTCTATTTAGATTTATTAAAACATTTTTCATTTAAGACATATAACAAGATGCAAATAATATGTCCTAGAGCCTTTAAATGAAAAATCAAATATTATGCAATTGACCTTACATTTAGTTTTCCTATTAAAGAGAAATTCTTCACCCACTTGAATATTCCTTATCATCAGATACCTGAAATGCCATAAAACAATTTAACATACGAATAATTCATCATCAAAACTTAAGGATAAAATATGACTAGGTCAACATATATTCGTTTGTTTAGGAACACATAATTTTGAAAAGAAAGGTGGCAAATTTTTTTTATATTTTTTTCTTTTCTTTTCTGCTCATCAATAAACTCATTAATAAAAAATCTCAAATTATTTGTTTGTGTGTTTTCTATTAAAAATGAGGGGCTTAAAGTTGGATGGGGAGGGATATATAGATAAGTTAGACTAGACATAGTCTACCAAAAATAAATTACAAAATAAAAACTTATCGTTCGAATTATTATACTCTTATAGTCATTAACAATAAAGCTGATATATATTCTTAGTAGTTTGAGTATAAATAAAATAAGATATATCGATCATTTTAAACAAAAATAAATATTAATTTTATCCATAAATTTTTAATCCTAAATGGTACAGATTATACTATCTGGTTGGACATTATATTAAATAGTCTCCCATTATTTTATTTTCAAATCTAATTTTTATTTTTTAAAACAAACAAGAGACTTGATCGTTTGACAGAAAAAGTGACCAAGTTTTTCATCTATTTCTTTTCTTTTCTGTTTATTAAAAAACTCGGAAACACATGAATTGAATTATTTTTAAAAAAAAAAATCGTCCATTTTTTTATTTTCCGTCTACTTTTTTTTATCCATTTTAAAACTCAGAAACAGAGTGTTAGAATAGTAATTTGTATTTAGTCCTATTATGTATGTGATCTAAAATATGGAGTTGTTATTAGCCCAAATCACTTGTGGGTCAATCGGATTTTATTTGAATCACTAATTTTGTATTTTATACTTCACACAAATAGTTTTATTTGTCAAAATTTTTGTTATATATTTTTACTTGCAACATTTTATAATAACATGATGTACTCAAGTTTGTCATTGTAATTTTATTAGCATTATATTAATCTTAAACTAACAATTTATAATTTTAAAAATAAATACAAAACAAAACTACATCATTAATATATCTAAATTTTACAATGAGACCTAGTATAATACAACTCAAATTCAAGCACACAAGTAGAACTAAAATTGCTTTATAATTTTAATTAAATTTAACAAAATACATCATGCTATCTATATCTATATGACTATATTATTTATATTATAAAGCCCCAATGATGCTTCCCTCACAAGTTCGATAAATCTTGTGTCGTATATTTTTTTAATTCTTTTGTCATTACAACTTAAAATATGTTATTATTTTATTTTTTTAATATTAATTTTTATATTTATTCCTTTAAATTTTATAAAATTCTTATTTTATATTATATATAATTTACAGTGATCAACGCGTGTACTATGAGTATGACCACCAGTTTCATCAAAATATTGACCCCCAACAAATACTAATAACATACTCCCTTCGTTTCTTAATATAAGTCGTTTTAGAGTTGTGTACAAGTATTAAGGAAATGATTATAAAACATTAAATATACTATTAATTGTCTATATTGCCCTTATATTAGAAAAAGAGAGTATTATTTATTGGTCAAAAAATAGTAAGAGAACAAAAGTTATATTTATTACTTGGGATAATATTGGAAACTAAGTAATTAATACTTACTTGAAATTCTCAAACGACTTATATTTAGGAACAAAAATATTTCTCTAAAACGACCTATATTAAGGAACGGATGTAATAATAGAGAAGCCGCGTACCAACAAATACCAAAATTTCACCCCCACTCCACACCCTACACCCAAACTAAAAGTACCATGGAATTGATATTTTTATAAATAAAATTTAATATTTTTACAAAAAAAAATTATATGATTGTGGGAGTCAACTATTATTCATATGAGAGAGACCTTTTCATGAAAATATTATTTTTATTTGTGACGATATTAATTCTCAAATAATATGGAAATTAACGCAAGAACCAAAATAAGAGTTTGACAATTGCACATTGATGTGGTACCATAGGTGCTTTGGATAATTATGGGCAGGGGCGATGGAGGTAGAGGACAGTATAGGCACTTGTCTATGTTCATTTTTTTTATATAAGTAAATTCAAGGGGCAAAATTTATAAGTTAGTAAACTCAAAGGGACAAATTAATAAAAAAAGTTAAATTTGATAGGACAAAAATTGAAAGTTAAAGAGTAGCGATAGCTCATAGATTTAAAAAATAATTAATTAAAATTTGTCCTTGCTGAATTTTTTCTTTCTAGATCTACCCCTGAGTATGGGGTTTGGCTAAACTCTTAATAGGGGTGAAAACGAGTCAAATCTCAGCAAACACTCTAATACTCAGATCCGGCTCGGCTCAAAAAATTCGGGCTCGAATTCAATAAGGAATTTCTAATTTTGCGCTAGATTCGACTCGGATCATTACTCGAGCCTACTCGGCTCGTAAGTACTCGACTCATTTATAAAATGAGTTACTCACGAACCTTCAAATTGAGTTTCGAATATGAACCATTTCGCTTAATACTGAACCACTACATACTAAATTGATTATTGAACTAATGTTTATATATAAAAGTCTTTTACTTTTATTTATGTAAAGAAAGTACAAAGAATGCAATACGAATTGACAATCATATCACTGATTTATTCAAGTACAAACTTACACAATTTAATTCTATAATTTATAAATTATAAATATTGATACAAATATCACATATTTAGCTTATTAGTATGGATCAGACCAGTATTCGAATATGATCCATCGAGCAGGTATCGAGTATGGTTCGAGAAAAAAATGAAATACTCGAACCCTAATCTGAGCGAATACTAGTATACTAGAATTCGACTCGTGTATCATTAAACAGAAAACGAGTATGGATCATATTCGACTCGAATCAACTTCGAATTCGAACTTTGGATCATATTTTCGAATCGATCTCGAATTGAGTATCGAGTTACTCGGCTCGACTAACATCCCTACCTCTCAATCAAGAAGATATGCATATTCACAAAATTATCTTTCTCTATACATTGTTTGGGTCCCACACAAAGTTTGTCTGTTTAAGAATGTGTCTCTTTAGTGACTGCCCACCCTACAATCTTCATGTGCTCATCTTTCTTAAATAACCCTAAAAAGCTGAACATCTTTATGATCATGTGATTTACTTTTTATTGTAGTCAATAGTTTGATGATGATGCATAAGAATCTACAGATCTAGGATCTCTTATCAGTATTTGCAAAAAAAAATTGGGTTGAAACTTAACGACTTAGAAATTGAAAGTTTGAATATATTATACATCAGTTTTTTTTAGAATAGTCGTATTTTAAGTTTTAATACCCCTATAAGTTTAACTTTTTCATAAATTTGTCCTTTTAAGTTTATCAAATTTTATTTCTTCCTCTGTCCCTATACTTATAATAAAAATTTAGCATATGATGCATATGTTGCCCTATGAATAGATCGCGACTATATTGATAATGGAAATAGTTCTTAAATCCAATTCAAATCATGTTTACCGTTTACAGTTTTAATATATCGATTAGACTATTTGATCAAAAAGAAAAAAGAGAGAAGAGAATGAAAGGAAAGGGAATGAAAACAATTTTAAAATTGGCCTGATTTGGG
Source organism: Panax quinquefolius (assembly GCA_020205615.1). NCBI lineage: Eukaryota > Viridiplantae > Streptophyta > Magnoliopsida > Apiales > Araliaceae > Panax > Panax quinquefolius. Next base: position 82,565,818 of record CM035160.1, on the reverse strand, counting down.
CGAAAAAGAAATTGGAATAAGTAATATTTTTATAATATATAGACTGTACAGACCTTGTTTCTTGTATGTATCCAAATTATACCTAAAACATTATTTTTTTACAAAAATTTTAATTAAAATAAATACTATACATTTTTTTGAAAGATACTAAAAAAATTAAGAAAAAAAAAGTCACTAGAAAAATATTCTCCTGAAAGGACTCTAATATGATTCAATTAACAAGGAGTATTTATTTGTTGGGATGCGGCTGCTCAAATATGTGAATTCTGTCACCCTAGTCACTTTTCACATGTCATTGTTTTCTGGTCAGCTTTAGTTTGACAGGCCATATTGCTTTAAACTTTGGAGAACTTAATTGGTTTTTTTTTGGGTGGAAATGGATTTAAGATTTGAGAATAATTTTTAATGTTACAAATGGCCAGTGTGAATAATTTAACAAACAAAATGTAACATTTGTAGCCACCTGTACTTTAAAATTATACTCCCTCCGTCCTTATTTAAATGACGTTTTAAAGATGGACACAAGAATTAAGATAATGATTAGAAAACATTAAATATAATACTTAATTATCTATAATACCCTTAAATTATTAATTTATCATAGCACAAGAGTTTAAAGTACCAAAAAAGTAGGTAGAGTAATGAGGGGTAATTTTAGAAAAATTATCATTAATTCTCCTAGATTTAAATAAACGTCAATTAATTAGAGACAAATAAAAAATTCTAAAATGTCATTTAAATAAGGACGGAGGGAGTAGTACTTATTTTTGCAGGCAATGCACATTAATTGGTTGTGTCCCATCCCATCAAGACTTGTTAGAGTTTGTAGCAACTCCTAAGAATTCTTTTTGGGTTGTGGTGCTACTACATTTTTCATATTTCAGCTATATATATATATATATATATATATATATATATATATATATATATAAAATATAAATGATTTTGAATTTTTCGCTCACTTAATAAATTATCTAGGCCGTCAAAAGTTTGGGATAAATCTCACCATCCATCTATCTAATAATATACAAAAGATTTTGAATTTTCCGCTCACTCAATACAGTGCCGGAGGCATGAGACACATCTAGTATATATATGGGAAAATGGATGTACACAGTCGTGTTTTTTTATTTTCTACACAGTATTTTAAAACGGTGTCGTTTTGAAAGATTTACGCGTTATCTCCCCCAAACCAAATAAGGCCTCTTTTTTCTTAATCAGAAAAACGATTCTTGTAAGACCCCAGCTTTTATAAATAAAGATGAATTTTTTATAAATATTATTTTTGAATATTATGGAATAAATTTGATATAATGTTATAGTTGTGGGTAATATTTATAAATTTTGCAAAGTAAGCAAGTTGTTATAAAATATTCGTTTGGTGGGAGAATATTCTTTTTCGGGGAATATTCGATGCGACTACTCAATCATTAATGGACCCCTAACGGAAGTATTGTCGTAGTTAGAAAAACCGACAAAATTATTTTCTATAAAAATAACGGCGGAGAGGTGTTACCGTCAAAACCGCTTGAACTACTACCCTAGTAGTAAAAATACAATGTACTGGCGTAGTTGTATAGTAGCACACGATATTGATTATTGATGCTTACGTGAGAAGTCACTCACCTATGCTCAATTATTACTACAATAATTCTTTGATCATATCTCTTATATTATTGATTCAATTATTGTCACAATATCATCCTCAGATAATATGTTATAGTATTAAATTATTAATTGAGACGACAAGTTATAAATGATTAATAATTGTTGAAAGATTAAATATGTGTTGATTAAAAATAAAATGATTTGTGGTAATATTTATTCAATCCTTGATGTATATAAAGAGTACATTATGAGACGTTTGTGGTAAGGTTGATTATTTTATGGGGGGCCCATATGTCATCATCTAAGAGTCCCTTCAAATCAATAGTAATTACCTTTGTGAATAGTAATTACCTTTGTGAATAGTAATTACCTTAGTCAATAGTATTTACCTTCGTCAATAGTAATTACCTTTGTGAATTGTAATTACCTTTGTGAATAGTAATTACCTTCGTCAATAGTATTTACCTTCGTCGATAATAATTACCTTCTTCAATAGTAATTACCTTCGTCGATAGTAATTACCCTTCGCAAAATAGTAGTTGTCCCTTCAATATTATCAAGAGTTAATCGCCTCTTCGATGTTCCAGGGTTAATTACCCTTCATGAAATAGTAGTTGTCTCTTCAATATTACCAAGAGTCATTTTGACCTTCGTTAAGACCAAGAGCCACCCTCAATTTTTCTATAAATAGAAAGCTCATTCCTTCATTATTTCTTACGAATTCAATTTGAAATTCTGTAGAGAGAAACTATAGAGAGAAGAAGAAAAGTATTTTGCTACTTCACTTTTTCAATATTCAAATCTTCTAAGGTAGGGAATATTATTTGTTGTACTCGTAAGGGGTGTTATTTTTTTATTCATGAAGAGAACTTACATTATTCCATTCTTTATTATTCCGTTGGAATAACTCGTAAAAGTGGCATACCCTATACATGACACAGTATATGCGTAATAATACCTATACTTGGTGAAATCCTTATATTATTCCATTCTTATTTATTCTCATTGGAATAACTCAGATATCTGTGAATCCCCTATACTTGGTGACATTCTTCTATTATTTTATTATTCCGTTGGAACATCCTGTCTGTGCTTTACGCCGGACCTGGTTCCGTCTTTATTATTCTATCTTTATTATTCTATTGGAATATCTTGTCTGTGTGTTTTACAATTCTAACTCGGTTCCGCCTTTATTATTACGTATTTATTATTACATTGGAATAACTCGCCTATCTTAAGCACCGCATGCACGGTGATTTCTTTTGTTATTTCATTCGCTATTATACTCAAATGGTTAAAATTTTGACTTCTATACTCCATGATTTTAGTGGAATATCCTTGATATTTGCGCTTCATCCAAAGATTTTTCATGAAAATATTTTTACTCGAGCATTCTTGAATTTTACTCTACAAAGCAAGTATCATGTCGACAATTTGACGTTATTAGTTCTCGAATAAATTAATTAAATGAACTTGTTTTATTGAATTATTATGTCATTGTCATCATCCTCATGTTATATTATGTTATCTTTGGCTTACGTGCATAGATGAACTTAGTATGATTATGACCGAGGATCATTCTTGTGTATAATCATGGCTTGATATAAATGATGTGACAAAAAGTCCTCGGTGGCACATGTAATGCGTTGATGGATAGTTTTTGGTATGATTATGACCGGGGTGATTCTTAATAGTCATGACCATTGATAATTTGATGAAAATCCTTGACCGTAGTACGGGGATGATTAGATATTGTGGTTTATTCATTAAACTGAGTCTTAGTGATAAAAATTGATGAAAACCTTTTAAAACCTAAAAGATAGTAGACTTTATTTTCTACTTGACTCTTTTAATGGATTGCGTATTCACCGCAGCTTAAACCGGTTGTCTATTGTATTTTATCGGTTTAATATTGTTGAAGACTATTGATAATTTATTCGCATTATCTTAGTTATAATATTTCTTCTTGGGCTAGTTGAGCTCACCCTTTCTTTCACTTTTTCTCTTGAGAAATGAGAATATAGGCTTGGACGAGTCTGGGAAAAGAGTGATGGTCCCAAGATAGCATTAGTAGTCCTCACTATTCTCAAATAAATAGTGTGACAATAAATGTAATGAGGACTCCTTGAGTATGGATATTGTCTAAATGGCAATATTCCTATTAGAACTCTTAGTTTATGTATTGTCGTATGTTACCTGACGGATGTATAATTAAGTTTGTATTTGTATTTTTGTACCATGTATCCATGACTCGAAATGGGTGATGAATACCTAATTTTGGGGGCGTCACAGTTGGTATCAGAGCTTAGGGATATGCTCCCTGGCTAAGATGCAAGATAAGAACTAGGAGGGGAGAGACGGGGAATTCCTTCGCTAGTATGACCTACCTAAGTTTATTTGTTATTTAATTGGTCGGTCAGAGTATAGGGATAATATTTGATATATTAATTAACCCTTGTGTTGTGGCAGTGTTTGGAAATGGTAGATGAAAATATTCACAATGGAGTGAATGTGACCGTTGTGACACCTTTAATCACTAATCAGTTTAATGCAGTGTCAGACAAGGGACAAATTAGAGATATCCACGTAGTGAATGAAGAACTAATTGTTGCACCCGAGCTAGTTGTAGAGGTAGCAGCTGAGAGTGAGGAAGAAGAGGAAGAAGAGGAACCTGAGGAGAATTGGTTAGAAGAAGTTTATGATCAAAACTTAGAATTACAAAATCGTGTTCGTGAGCTAGAAGAACAGAGTTGAAGAACGACAAGCGATTAGTGGAACAAAGGGATACAACAATTCAAAATTGGGTTACCCGATATGTGATGCTCGAACAAAATCACGCTTTGGCGGGGTGTAAGATATTAAAGTTGGAATCGAGAATTTAAAAATCAAAGATCACCGAAAGAAGAAACAACCGAACGAATGAGAATAGACGATGCATGGGTAAAAGTCGCACAACGCGTTGATTGTGTAGAAAAAAGGCGTCCGATCCAATAAAGCCAAAATAGATGAAATGGACTTTGCTTTTGGACAAGAATTGGGAGAACCCAACATCGAATTAGGAATTACCACAATGCATAGCGGTCAACCCGAATTCGATATGGATCGGAGAATAATGATTCAAATCATGGATCGAGAATGTGAAGAAGCACTTAAGGGTGGAATGTACCCTATAGTAAAGTCAAACTCGGTAATTTAAGCGAGAGCGTTTATTTAGAAAACCCGAACGAAGTTATTACGGGTAAATTAATTATAAATTATTGCGAAGTCTCAGACTTTATTCAATACAAGTTCTACCCACTCTTTTATTCTACCTAGTTGTGTTCAATGTTTAAATTTGACTCGGAAAAATTAGACTTTGATTTATCTATTGAAACTTCGTTGGGAGAAACCTTCGTTACCTCCACCATTTTATTAATCTTGTTGTTTCAAATAAACACTTTCACGATCTTATCTCTTTGAAAATACTTGCCTTTGAGGTAATTTTTAAAAAGCGATTGATTAACTACTTATTATTCTTTTTGTAAGGTTGTTAGCTTTCATATTCCTAACCAACCTTTGTTATATACAATTCAAAGTAACCAAACCCTAAAGTTAATCACCATTATATCAAGCCATAAGTAAAGAGCCCCGATCCTTTCGTTGTTGACTTCCTTGTGTGGAATGCACCGCCGGACTTTTCTTCAGAAGCGGCGCCGTGAATGACGATGACAAGTTGATAGGTATCATTGTGAGGTGCTATCTAGGTTAAAGGATAGAAGTCATAGTTGGTATCAATGTAACGTACTATCCAAGTCTTGGATAAGAGTAGCAGTTTTGAATGATATTTCTATCATTAATAAATTTCTTGACGTATTCTTGAAGATTTCCTAGCCTACCCTAGAGCGTGAAATCGAATTTTGTATTGACCCCAGTACAAAAACTCATTTCTTAAACCCTCAAATATTTCTTCAACTAAAAGGATCTGTTTACGAGGATTATGATGAAAGTCATAATAAAAGCATTGGACTAATGAAAATCATGGGTATATGAAGTATTAGTAAGTGTTATGATGAGTTATATGGTTATTATGTGACAACATGAAAGTTTCTTAGAAATCACAAAGGGTTGAAAAATCGATTTTGGTAAAAAGCGTAACAAGAAATTCAATTGACCATATCTCCTATTATATTTTGAATTTTTGAGTGTGGTCAAGTCCTAGAGTTAGATCTATGAGATTTGTAGCTTATCCAAGTGGAATCACCGGAAAAGGTCTTTGTAGATTTTAATGTGGACCTGAATTTAGCAAAAGAGTCCAAAGCTGCAAATTACAAAAACGCTCTTGCCTTAAAACTTTAAGGGGCTGTTTCGCCACTAAATTTATATGAAAAATTCTGGCCTTTTGGGACATGAAAATATATGTTATAAAGTACCTCCTGTCCAAAAATGAGCTCATTCGACTTAAAATGAACAAGTTATGACCATTTCAATATTTAGGTTTTTTTGACGAAAAATGCTATAATCGGAGTTCTATAACTCAATGACCATGAAATTTAAACGGAGGCTCACATTAACATGTGTAAGGTCCTGCCAAGATTTGGGAATTTTGGAGTTAAAATTGAGGTAGCTAATTTCTTAAGGAATTAATTAGAAATTGATTTTTGAAAATAGTAAATGAATTTTAAAAATTCGAGAAAAATATATTTTCATTATGGGACTATATTATGCTAAATCCCAGAAAAGAAATATTTTTGGGACTGATTTGGTATTTTTCATGAAAATAGTTTAGTTACGAACATATGAGTTAAATATGTTATGTGAAGTAACAAAGTTGAAAATAGGATTTTATGGCTAGAGAATCCTATATAGAGTATATGCATATTTTTTTTTTTGATGAGGGATTTGATAATTGGTGATGATATCTTATGAGTATGGCATTTTTGGAATGATTAAATGCATTATATGGTAAAGCGTAAACAATTGAGATAAATTGTTTATAAATTTAAGAAGTGATTAAAATATTGTTATAATATTAATGATATTAGATTATGAGATTATTAAGTGATTGATAACATGGGGATATTCTTGAATCCTAGATAAATTATATTATAAATGTTTAATATTTATCCTTTATCTCATTTGATTGATTCTTTATATCATTATCCTCATGCTTATATTGTGTTGAAAGTCATTTGTGGCTTACGTAATAGATGGACTTGGTATGATTATGACCGTGGATTGTTCGGTATATAATCATAACCATAATTGAAAACACGATTATCTTTGGTAGTAGTGCATGGATAATTTGTGGTCGTGATACTTAATGAATACACGATTATCTTTGGGCGTAGTAGTGCGTGGATAATTCGTGGTCGTGATACTAATGAATATCCTTGGCACGTAGTGCGGGGATGATTCGATGATATGGATTAATTATTGAAATGAGTCTCAAAGAATGAAATATTAATTCATGGATGTGGTAAAAGTCATCTTTGGTAGTAGTGCATTGATAGACTTGGTATGATTATGACCAAGGATTATTCGGTATAATCATGGATCAGATTGAAAACACACGAATATCCTTGGCGATGTGCATGGATAATTCGTGGTCGTGATACTATTAAGTCGCTGCCTCAAAGATTATTGGTTTTACTGATTGTATATCTTTGGCACAGTAGTGCAAAGATGAATTGTTAATGAATATCTTTGGTAGGATTGCGAAGATGAATTTAATATTTTAACGATAAAGGTATTCAAGGTATCCTCACCTCTTTATCATATCGTAGTCGTTACCCTAATTTCGAGGGCTTAAATTTCATAAGAAGGGAGGTTGTAAGACCCTCAGACTTTTATAAATAAAGATGAACTTTTTATAAATATTATTTTTGAATATTATGGAATAAATTTGATATAATGTTATAGTTGTGGGTAATATTTATAAATTTTGCAAAGTAAGCAAGTTGTTATAAAATATTACGTTTGGTTTGGGGAATAATCTTTTATTGGGGAATATTCGTGATGACTGACTCAATCATTAGTGGACCCCATAACTAAGTATTGTCGTAGTTAAAAAATGACAAAATAATTTTTCTATAAAAAATAACGGCAGAGGTGTTACCATCAAAACTATTGAACTACCCGGTAGTAAAAGTACGGTAATACGCGTAGTTGTATAGTAGCACACGATATTGATTATTGATGCTTACGTGAGAAGTCACTCAGCTATGCTCAATTATTGCTACAGTAATTGCTGCATCATATATCTTATATTATTGATTCAATTATTGTCACAGTATCATCTGTATAATATGTTATAGTATTAAATTATTAATTGAGACGACAAGTTATAAATGATTAATAATTGTTGAAAGATTAAATATGTGTTGATTAAAAATAAAATAATTTGTGGTAATATTTATTCAATCCTTGATGTATATAAAGAGTCTGTTATGAGACGTTTGTGGTAAGTTTGATTATTTTATGGGGGGGCCCATATGTCATCATCTAAGAGTCCCTTCAATCGATAGTAATTACCTTTGTGAATAGTAATTACCTTTGTGAATAGTAATTACCTTCAATAGTATTTACCTTCGTCGATAGTAATTACCTTTGTGAATAGTAATTACCTTTGTGAATAGTAATTACCTTCACAATATAGTATTTACCTTCGTCAATAGTAATTACCTTCTTCAATAGTAATTACCTTCAATCGATAATAATTACCTTCACAATAGTAATTACCCTTCAAATAGTAGTTGACCCTTGATATTACCAAGAGTTAACTCGCCTCTTTCTGTTCCAAGGGTTAATTACCCTTCGTAAATAGTAGTTGTCTCTTCAATATTACCAAGAGTTATTTTGACCCTTCGTTAAGACCAAGAGCCACCCTCGGTTTTTCTATAAATAGAAAGCTCATTCCTTCATTATTTCTTACAAATTCAATCGAAACTCTGAGAGAAAACTATAGAGAGAAAGAAGAAAAGTATTTTGCTACTTCACTTTTCCAATATTAAGCTCTTCTAAGGTAGGGAATATTATTTGTTGTACTAAGTAAGGGGTGTTATTTTTTTATTCATGAAGAGAACTTCATTATTCCATTCTTTATTATTCGTTGGAATAACTTTTGTAAAAGTGGCATACCCTATACATGACCAGTATATGCGAATACCCTATACTTGGTGAAATCCTTATATTATTCCATTCTTATTTATTCATTTGGAATAACTCAGATATGCTGAATCCCCTATACTTGGTGACATTCTTCTATTATTTTATTATTCCGTTGGAACATCCTCGTTTCATGCTTTTACGGACGGACACAGGTTCTCGCCTTTATTATTCTATTGAAATATCCTGTGCATGTGTTTTACATCTACCTAGTTCCGTCTTTATTATTACGTATTTATTATTCTCGCTGGAATAACTTTTATCATCTGCAATCCGCATGCATGGTGATTTCTTTTGTTATTTCATTCGCTATTATACTCAATTGGTTAAAATTTTGACTTCTATACTCCATGATTTTAGTGGAATATCCTCGATATTTAAAGCTTCATCTAGTATTTTTCATGAAAATATTTTTCTGAGCATTCTTGAATTTTACTCTACAAAGCAGTATCATGTTGACAATTTGGACGTTATTAGTTCCTGAATAAATTAATTCGTGAACTTGTTTTATTGAATTATTATATCATTGTCATCATCCTCATGTTATATTATGTTATCTTTGGCTTACGTGCATAGATGAACTTAGTATGATTATGACCAGGGATCATTCGGTATAATCATTGTAAGACCCCAAATTATTAATAAATGAAATTTATTTTCCTCTATTTATTATTTTGAAATAGTAAGGGTTGATTTGATTAATGTGGATAGTTATGGGTAAAATACGCAAATATTTCGAATAAGCAAGTGGTTATAAAATATTCATTGTTGTCGGGGAATATTCGTTTGGTCGTGGAATATTCTTGATGTCGGGGAATATTCGTGCAATAGCCTTGATCTTTTTTGGGGCCCATAACGCTGAAGCGATTGGATGAAGAAAACGACAAATATAAGTTGTTTATAAATAACGGCGTAGTTATTACTGCAATTATCTTGTTGGAATACCGGTGGTTAAAACACACTAATACGCGTTGTTGAACAAGATAGCACGCAGTATTGCACCAATTATTGATTCTTACGTAAGAAGGCACTACTCAATAATGGTTACGATAATTACTGCTTCGATATTTTATTTTATTGATTCAATAATTGCTTTGCGTTGATATTTTATATATTTTTTGTTTCAATAATTGTCATTACACAATATTTTTCATTATCGAAGCAATAATTCATATTATCTCGAATAATATTATTAGATAACATTATTGGCAATGTCTAGAAAGTTACGCTCTAAGGAGAGGTTTGGTCACCTAATTGCGGCGCCAAGATGAAGAAATTCTTATTGGAAAGCCCCTCTTTCTGGAACCGCCTCGGTTGTCAATATTGTGATTCTCATAATATTATTTGTGAATAATTAATTATTGATTCATATGATGAGGAAAATATTGATTTTATGTGGATATAGATGGAGAAAATTTTTAATGTGACAATTGTTGAAAATTGAAAATTTATCTTTTTCTGATAAAATAATTCATTTAAATATATTATTATATTTTAATAATATAATAATGGTGATATTTTTACAACGAATGTGGGATATATGAGTATACGAGGAGGAAGAGTATTTTTGTTGCAATAAATGTTTAAAACATGTTAAACATGTCGGTGGACCCCATTTATAGACTGAAATTTGATTATAGCTTGTAAAATCGCCCGTTTGTGGATTTCGGTCAATTTCTATTTGGAATTTGGAAAAACTTTCTTACGCAAAGTTGTAGAAATTGAATTTCCTATAAAAACTCGTATGCGATTCGAATTTTCTCGATGAAAGGGATATTTATTATGAATTATTGAAGTTCAAGCTCAAAATAATTGATTTTTGGAAGTTTTAATTATTTATATCAACAAAAACGCTTTTATTGTTTTGGTTTTACATATGTGTTGTAAACATGCTGATTTCAGAGTCTTGGTTGGCGTAAGAATATATATATATATATATATTATTATTATATTAAATTTTCTGCTTTGGTGTTCTAAGCAATTTCTATAAATAGGGTGCTTAGGTTAGAATTGAAAATCACACCGAAATCAAGTTTTCTCTCTATATTATCGGCGTATTCTTGTGAGTATTTTGAGTATACTTTGAGTATTGCTATACGGTGCAAGTTCAAGTCATAGCCTATATCCGGTGTTTCAACTAGAAGTATTGTCTTTCGAGGTAAGGGATGTTATTTTCTTCTCAAATGATATTACTTCTTCAATATCATTATGCTGAAATATTGGTTGGAACTTTTTATCAAATTTGGAACTTTTTCATGTCGGGGTTACTATTCATGAGTTACTATTCACGAGTTACTATTCATGAGTTACTATTCACGAGTTACTATTAACGAGTACTATTCATGAAGCGTGAAGATGTTTTTTGTGGAATTTCTATCTTTTGGTGTCGGAGTTACTATTCACGTATACGACACTATTCACGTATACGGCACTATTCACGAATACGGCACTATTCACCGAAAAAATGAAAATTTTTCTTTTCGTCTAAAATATTTATTCTGGATACTAGCTTTGATTGTATCCATGTTTTGATCATTCTTGAATTTTACACCCCTATGATTATTTTTGAGGTATTTTTGGACGTGGATAAAACATTAATCCTTAATCCTTGTCATTTTGTTTCACTGGATTCGTTTCTTTAAAAATATTTTTCATCATCTTCAGTCTTAAATGATGATATTATTGAATATCTTTGGCCTGCAGTGCAAAGATGAATGATTTCTGATGAATATATTTGGCCCGTAGTGCAAAGATGAACATGTGTTTAGATGAACATGACCAACTGATGAATATCTTTGGCCTGTAGTGCAAAGATGAATATTTGATTCCAGATGTATATTGATTGATGTTACAGGGATAAAATATCGATGATGAACTTTTAAATTCATACATAGAAGATAGTAGATTTCATTCTCTACGTAACTCTTCTATGAATTATTATTTTCGCTGCGAATATTGATCTGAAATTTGTTGTCAATTGTATTCTATCAGATTTTTTCCCTGTTGAAGACTAACGATAATTTGTTGTACATTATCTTAGTCATAACATTCTTTACTGGGCTAGTTGAGCTCACCCTTTTCCTTGTTGTTCCATTTTTCTTCTCAGGAGGAGAGAATGTAGCGAGTACTAGTCGGGGTATGGAATGAAGGTTCTAGAGAGAGTTGTTTAGTAGTCCTCACCATTTTTGTAAAATAATGTATCAATAATTATGATGGGGATTTATTTGCGTGTGGATATTGTCTAGATGGCAATATTTGTATTTAAACTCACGCTTTATATGTTGTAATAATAAAGAGTTGTAGTTATTTACGTACCATGTATTTGGCAACCTCGAGAATGGGTTGGATGGAATGGACCTATTTTTTTGGGGCGTTACGGTTGGTATCGAGCTTAGGGATATGATCTCCGGTGAGATTGGGGAATAGAACTAGGAGGGAGAGACGAGTAAATCCTTCGCTAGTGTGTCCTACCTAAGCTTATTTGTTAGTTAGTCGTCAAGATATAGGGATATTATGTGATATATTGATTTCCTTAATTAACCCTTGTTTTATGGCGGATTTGAGAATGTCGATGAGAATATTAACAGTGGAGTAAATGAGATCGTGGAGATGCCTGTACTTACCAACGAGGAGAACATGCAACAGGCTGGCAATGTACCTCCTGTGAACAACACCACTGAGCAAATGATGAACGAGGGGATGTTTAGAAGCTTTTTTAGCGATTCATGCAAAATCGACGAGGAGACTCGTGTTCAAAATCTGAGGAGGAAATGATAGCAATTCATGGGTGGTCACAACCCAAGCGCTTCAAAGTTGGGACCACGCAGTGCAGGAAAGCCGAGATCCGATTAAGCGAGACGTGGGTCAAACAAATTACCAAGATATTCGATGTCTTGGGATGCGGAGGAAACGAAGGTTCCATTCGCTACTTTTATGTTCCGTGGCGAGGCGATTCATCGGTGGGAATCGTGAAGCGTACCCATCCAAATTGCACTCGGCGTATGTCGTAGGAGACGTTTGAGAAATAATTTAATGACAAGTACTTCCCCGAAAGTATTCGTCATATGAAGGAAGTGGAGTTTATTAGGCCGAGGCGAGAATAACAATGATACGTGTCCCAAAGACGAGGCGAAGTTCATGGAGTTATCCGTGTTTGCACCTCATTTGGTGGAGAATGAGGAACGTGACACGGATGTTTCTAAGAGGTTTGAAACCCAAGATACGTCGATATCTCATTTCTCATAAATTTTCTCTCTATTCGGATGTTGTCAGCAGGGGCTCGGTTGTTAGAGAGAGATAACGAAGTACGTTCAACCGAGGGACCATAACTAGGATTATCCCAAGATAGCGATCATCATCGAATAACGATAACCGGAGGAGAAAGAAGAATACGAGACAAAGGCGGTAACCACTCTGTGGTAATCGTGGCCATGAAAATAGAAGCGAGTCGGGAGGAGATTTTAAAAGAGGAGATTCAACAACGACCATGTGAAGACGTCGGCCAAAGAAAACTAGTTCCAAGGGAGGAGAAAGACCATCGGTCGTATGTTACAAATGCGGGAAAGAGGGACATATCAGTCCAAACTGCCCACAACAGTTCAAGGTATGCTATAATTGTGGAAAGGAAGGACATATCGCTCGAGATTGTACGATATCGAAACCCAGTCAAGCGGGAATGGTGACTCAAAAGGATGTCCTAGAAAAGTCAAAGTCAACGATTCCTGGAAGAGCGTTTGTTGTGACCGGTCAAAATGCAAGGAACCCGAACGAAGTTAGCACGGGTTAGTTAATTATAAATTCTTGCGAAGTTTATACCTTACTAGATACCGGTTCTACCCATTCTTTTATCTCTCTTGCTTGCGCTCAACGTTTGAACTTGACTACGGAGAAATTAGACTTTGACCTATCTGTGGAGACTCCATTAGGAGAAACTTTCATTTCATCCACTGTTTAGAAATCTTGCTTGATTCAGGTTGGCACTATCACATTACCTGTTGACCTTATTCCTATAAAGATATTTGTTTTGATGTGATTTTAAGGTTAACTACTCATCATGCCAAAATTGATTGCTTTTGTAAGGTTGTTAGTTTACATATTCCTAAGCAACCTGTTATTCGAATTCAGGCAATCAAACCATTGAAGTCAAACATTTTCATATCAAGCCATGAAGTCATTCGTTTATTACGGATGTCAAGTTTTCTTAGTCCATGTTATGGATTTGAATAAAGACACGTCAGATTTGAATAATATTCTTGTTGTTATTGATTTTTCCGGCGTATTTTTCGTAAAGAATTTCTTGGCTTACTCCCAAAGCACGATATTAAATTTTGTATCGACTTTGAACTCCAGACAAAACTCATTTCTAAAATCTCATATCGAATGGCTCTATTGAACTTCGTGAGTTAAAAATTCAACTATAGAATTTGGTACCTGAGCCTTTATTTGGTGACTTCCTTTGTGGAATGCACCGAAGCCAGACTCTCCGTAGGGGACACCATATTCGTGCGATAGTAAACTGATAGGTGTCATTGTAACGTGCTATCCAAGGTTGGGATATGAGTCACAGTTGAGAACAACCTAAGTCGGTAATCGAAATACGTAGCTTTCTAGGCTTAGTTGGTTATTATCGGAGATTCGTTGAAGGATATTCTCGAATCGCTATTCCATTAACGCAGCTGACTCGTAGAGATACAAAATTCGAATGGAGCAAGGAATGTGGGAAGAGCTTCGAAGAACTCAAGAGGAGACTTATTTCAACACATGTTCTGACCATGCCATCCTGGAAAAGCGAACGTGGTAGCTGACGTGTTGAGTAGAAGATCGTATACAAGTACGAGTACGACATTGTCAAAGACTCATTTCGTATAATTTACAAATAATAGAGATGGAGATGAAAACTCTAGGTCCCACGTGATGATATACGAGTATAATCGACTTTAATCGATAAAGTTAAAGCTGTTCAAGCTACACACCGGAGCTGATGAATTTGAAGAAGGAGGTGCAAGAAGTTGTTATTTCAAAAGCAAGAATCAGTGAGGTGAGGAAGCTCAAACCTTCGATTTATTAATCCATTTGAAATTCTCGATCGAATAGGAATTGTGGCCTATAGACTCGTTTTACCGCCAAGTATGACGCGTGTTCATGTATCGATGTTACGTAAATATGTGGACGACCAAAGCACGCTCATTGAAGTTAGAACCGAACGAGATAGCCAAGACTTAACGTCTGAGGAGAAACTGTCAAGATCTTGGATAGGAAAGAACATGTCCTATGTCTTTGAGGTTATACCACAAGTTAAAGTTTTGTGGAGAAACCATGCTATTGAGGAAATGACCATGTGAGTTGGAAACGGAAATGAAAGCGAGGTATTCTCATCTTTTCAAACACCAGTATCGTCGCCAATTTCGAGGATGAAATTTCATAAGGAGGGAGGTTGTAAGACCCCAAATTATTAATAAATGAAATTTATTTTCCTCTATTTATTATTTTGAAATAGTAAGGGTTGATTTGATTAATGTGGATAGTTATGGGTAAAATACGCAAATATTTCGAATAAGCAAGTGGTTATAAAATATTCATTGTTGTCGGGGAATATTCATTTGGTCGTGGAATATTCTTGATGTCGGGAAATATTCGTACGACGACGCAGTCTTTTGTGGGGCCCATAACGGAAAACGATTGGATGAAGAAAACGACAAATATAAGTTGTTTATAAATAACTACGCGTAGTTATTACCAATTAATCTTGTTGGAATACCCGATGTTTAAAACACACTAATCTGGCGCTTGTTGAACAAGAAGCACACGGTATTGCACCAATTATTGATTCTTACGTAAGAAGGCACTACTCAATAATGGTTACAATAATTATTGTTCAGAATTTTATTTTATTGATTCAATAATTGATGCGTTGATATTTTATATTCTTTGTTGTTTCAATAATTGTCATTACACAATATTTTCATTATCAAAGAAATAATTCATATTATCCTAATAATATTATTAGATAACATTATTGGCAATGTCTAGAAAGTTCATCTCTAAGGAGAGGTTTGGTTTCATCACCTAATTGCGCCAAGAAGAAGAAATTCTTATTGAAAGCCCCTCTTTCTGGAACCGCCCCGGTTGTCAATATTGTGATTCTGTAATATTATTTGTGAATAATTAATTATTGATTCATATGATGAGGAAAATATTGATTTTATGTGGATATAGATGGAGAAAAATTTTAATGTGACAATTGTTGAAAATTGAAATTTTATCTTTTTCTGATAAAATAATTCATTTAAATATATTATTATATTTTAATAATATAATAATGGTGATATTTTTACAACGAATGTGGGATATATGAGTATACGAGGAGGAAGAATATTTTTGTTGCAATAAATATTTAAAACATGTTAAACATGTCGGTGGACCCCATTTATTGACTGAAATTTGATTATAGCTTGTAAAATCGCCCGTTTGTGGATTTCGGTCAATTTCTATTTGGAATTTGGAAAACCTTTCTTCTGTAAAGTTGTAGAGAATTGAATTTTCTATAAAAACTCGCGAGATTCAAATTTTCTCATGAAAGGGCTATTTATTATGAATTATTGAAGTTCCGAAGCTCCGAAATAATTGATTTTTGGAAGTTTTAATTATTTATATCAACAAAAACGTTTTTATTGTTTTGGTTGGCCCCCATGTGTTGTAAACATGCTGATTTCAGAGTCTTGGTTGGCGTGGAATATATATATATAATATATTATTATTATATTAAATTTTCTCGCTTTGGTGTTCTAAGCAATTTCTATAAATAGGTGCTTAGGTTAGAATTGAAAATCACACCGTAAACTCGATGTTTTCTCTCTATATTATCGAAGCGTATTCTTGTGAGTATTTTGAGTATACTTTAAGTATTGCTATACGGTGCAAGTTCAAGTCATAGCCTATATCCGGTATTTCAACTAGAAGTATTGTCTTTCGAGGTAAGGGATGTTATTTTCTTCTCAAATGATATTATTTCTTCAATATCATTATGCTGAAATATTGGTTGGAACTTTTTATCAAATTTGGAACTTTTTCATGTCGGGGTTACTATTCATGAGTTACTATTCACGAGTTACTATTCATGAGTTACTATTCACGAGTTACTATTAACTAGTACTATTCATGAAGCGTGAAGATGTTTTTTGTAGAATTTCTATCTTTTGGTGTCGGAGTTATTATTCACGTATACGGCACTATTCACGTATACGACACTATTCACGAATACGGCACTATTCACCGAAAAATGAAAATTTTTCTTTTCGTCTAAAATATCTATTCTGGATACTAGCTTTGATTGTATCCATGTTTTGATCATTCTTGAATTTTACACCCCTATGATTATTTTTGAGGTATTTTTGGACGTGGATAAAACATTAATCCTTAATCCTTGTCATTTTGTTTCACTGGATTCGTTTCTTTAAAAATATTTTTCATCATCTTCAGTCTTAAATGATGATATTATTGAATATCTTTGGCCTGTAGTGCAAAGATGAATGATTTCTGAAGAATATATTTGGCCCGTAGTGCAAAGATGAACATGTGTTTAGATGAACATGACCAACTGATGAATATCTTTGGCCTGTAGTGCAAAGATGAATATTTGATTCCAGATGTATATTGATTGATGTTACAGGGATAAAATATCGATGATGAACTTTTAAATTCATACATAGAAGATAGTAGATTTCATTCTCTACGTAACTCTTCTATGAATTATTATTTCCGCTGCGAATATTGATCTGAAATTTGTTGTCTATTGTATTCTATCAGATTTTTTCCTCATTGAAGACTAACGATAATTTGTTGTACATTATCTTAGTCATAACATTCTTTATTGGGCTAGTTGAGCTCACCCTTTTCCTTGTTGTTCCATTTTTCTTCTCAGGAGGCGAGAATGTAGCGAGTACTAGCCGGGGTTTGGAATGGAAGGTCTAGAGAGAGTTGGTTAGTTGTCCTCACCATTTTTGTAAAATAATGTATCAATAATTATGATGGGGATTTATTTGCGTGTGGATATTGTCTAGATGGCAATATCTGTATTTAAACTCATTGTTTATATGTTGTAATAATAAAGTTGTAGTTATTTCTGTAACATGTATTTGGCGACTCAGAATGGGCTGGATGGAATGGACCTATTTTGGGGGCATTACAATCATGGCTTGATATAAATGATGTGACAAAAGTCCTCAGTGGCCTGTAATGCAGTGATGGATAGTTTTTGGTATGATTATGACCAGGGGTGATTCGGTATAGTCATGACCATTGATAATTTGATGAAAATTCTTGACCGTGGTACATGGAGGATTAGATATTGTGGTTTATTCATTAAACTGAGTCTTAGTGATAAAAATTGATGAAAACCTTTTAAAACCTAAAAGATAGTAGACTTTATTTTCTACTTGACTCTTTTAATGGATTGCATATTCATTGCTGAGCAGCTAAACCGGTTGTCTATTGTATTTTATCGGTTTAACATTGTTGAAGACTATTGATAATTTATTCGCATTATCTTAGTTATAATATTTCTTCTTTGGGCTAGTTGAGCTCACCCTTTCTTTCACTTTTTCTCTTGTGAAATGAGAATATAGTCGACGCAGTCGGGGAAAAGAGTGATGGTCCAGAAGATAGCATTAGTAGTCCTCACTATTCATTAAATAGTGTGACAATAAATGTAATGAGGACTCCTTGAGTATGGATATTGTCTAAATGACAATATTCCTATTAGAACTCTTAGTTTATGTATTGTCGTATGTTACCTGACGGATTGTATAATTAAGTTTGTATTTGTATTTTGTACCATGTATCTGGCGACTCGAATGGGTGATGAATACCTGATTTTGGGGGCGTCACAATTCTCTCTCTCTCTCTAAATGTCTTCTCCTCCTAAATCAGAAAGTCGTCCTACTTTTCTCCCCCTCATCCTCCTAATCGCCGCCTAAAATCGAGGATTGGAATGAATCCAGAGCCGGAGTTTGATTCTGTGACACCCCCAAATCCGGGTACTTCAATTCCACAGGATTTTGTGTTCACTGTACAAATATCATCTATCTATCTACCCATAATAAATGCAAACTATGCAATAGATAGAAATAAAATCTTCCCATTAAGGGTTACAACATCCGAATAATAATACAATCCTAGGTTAAACTAACCTTAAACATCTTTGCGGAATATAAACATAAGTCTTAAGTAACATCATTTCTAATTATCATTACATAACCACATAAATAACCAATCTTCATTACTTGCTAAGCTTGCCCTTGCCTTTACTAGTGGAAGGTTTGTCTGCTCTTTCGTTCTTAACTGCAATGTTATTATTACGCAAGAGTGAGCACGATTACCCACAAGTATAACAATATAACAATGAATAATAACATGCGAGAGAAATAATAACTTCTGAAATAAAAGCTCAACTTTTGAATCAAAAATGAATAACAAGAATCAAAAGATTTCTGAGGGTCATAAGACCTTGAACTATGTCCTAGGTTATCAAGGGTTATACTTGAAACCTTTAACAGTTATAAGACTATGGACCTTTCTACTCGTACTTAGGGGGATCAGCCCTTAGTACCATACTGTGCACAATATCTTAACGCTAACACATAAGTAAATCCCTTTGTAGGGTTGTTCATCTCAGTTTGACATTCGAGTCCGCACCAAAGGAAGTTTGGTTTGGATAATTCAATAAGGGTTCTGAAATTTAGAACGTTCATCAACTAAGGACTAGTTGAATCAATAAAGTTCACTAGTCTAATAAGGTTCAACAATAATGAGATTCGATTTGAATATCAATCTCAAGAAGTATACAATAGGACAATTATTGTATAACTGAATCATGCTTTGAAAAGATAATCAATCTTTAATATAACATTTGAACTTGAATAATAGTAATGATAATTTACTCAAGGTAACTAATAAACTTGAACAATAATGACAAGTAGGGTTAGAAAGCTTGCCTCATGCGTAGATTACACTTTAACTAAGCACGTTCTTTGAATTTAATCCTACAAACCATTCACATTCACAATACCAGTTAATTATAACTTAACTAATCATCATAAACTCATTCTTTTGTCTAATTCGAATATTGACTATAATTAGTCAAATTACTACTTTGTCACATAATTTACACATCATGAATAACAAGCTAATTATGTATTCAATAATTCAATCCACATGTAATTATGTTATTTACATGCTAAGTATCTATTTTAACATCTCATTATACTTATAACATAATTTTATGTTCATTAAATCAAGTTGCTATCACATTACTAGACTTGAGCATTTAAAAATATTTCATTTTTGGACATTGTACAGAGTGGTGCTGCGATGCCACTTTTGTACTTGGTCTTCACGCCATTTATATTGCTACCAAGCCTGCTTGACTTGAGATCTGATCTTTATTATGGCGGTGGTGCGTGCGCAAGTGGGACATATAAGGTATGAGGCTGGCCAAGCGGCTGAATTGAAACTGTTCTGCAATTCGCGAAAATTGCAGAACGTAGCAAAAAAAACTCCAATTAAATTTTACTACACGAATTTAATCATACCCACATGTTAGAATTCGTATATAAACATTACTCAACATCTATAGAATGATTTTAACCCATTAAAACACATAATTACAGAATTAAAAATCAATAATTTTCACTGTTCTTGATGTTCTTGAAGGTTTTGAATATAAATCATAAAAATTAATACCACTGATTCGTTATAACACCGAATCCGTTCGTTTAAGGTTTGGTCTCTTCGTAATAACATGCATAATTATATACAAGTATAAATTTTACAAAATCATTTATGTTTGACACGCTAAAATTACGTATAAGGGCCATAAGGCCAAAACCCATACTCTGTAATTTTGTAGCAATCATATACTACGTATTTTCATGAAACTGATGACATGGTTTACATAATATATATAATTAAATACGATTTGATACATATTAATACATACATAACCCATAAACATTACTCCTTTCTCAATTATAGAGGCTTTACAAAACGTTTGAAAGCCATATTTTTATGAAAACTCAATGACGTAAAAGAAAAATTTGGGTTTGGAGAAATTACCCAAAGCTTAGATTAGAAGATATTATCGCTGATGATCGTTTCACAAATACCTGTTGATTACACTCTCACAATTTCCTCAATTCTTAATTCTCTCTCTCTCTGTGATTGCTTTGTTCTTAGACTTAGAAAAATAAAAAATAAAAGAATACGTAATATAACAAAGGGAAAAGGGAACTGATGCGCATAATGGTCAGTTAACCCAGTCATGGGTAACTGCTAATAACTCCTACTAAGGCCATGTTTGGCTAGTCTTAATATATTTCAAAATCATTTAATTTAATAAAGCTTTATCATATAGTTTAATTAATGTCACACTCCTTCATAAAATAAATCAATATTTTATTTAATTTACTTTAAATAAAATATAATTATAATAAATTCTCATAAATTCACATAGTCACATAATTAAATTTCTCATTAATAAATAATGTCAAATTATTAACTCTCTAATTAATAATTAAATTAATTAAAATAACATCATGCTTAATTAAATAATTCACTTAATTCAATAAGCTCACGTAAAAACATACTTGAATAATAAATATTCTCTACATTAATTTAATAAATGTAACACATATAATTAAATTAATCTATCACAATTGCATCAATTAATTATTTAATCTAATAATTAAATCATCGAAAATATTTATTTAATTCAATAAATATTAAAATTCAATTACAAAAATCTCGTTCGTCACAGATTCGCCGCAGATTGATTTCTCAAAAATGAATTTCACCCATATTCAAGCGGAAATGATGAATTATGAAGAAAGAGGGAGGAAGATGAATTTGAAGGTATGGAGTAGTATTTGACGCTGGCTTGTTCGTTGGCAAACCTTTCATGTCACAAACACCTACCTTTTAACCACTGCTCTTGTAATTTTCTCAAATCTTTCAGAATTTTCTTTTGATTTTTTTTGTATGACGTAATCCTTCCTCTTCAAAAGAAACTAAATCAGTAATTGGGGCTTTGCAGGTTCATGGTCCTAGTGCTCCTTACCTTCAATAGAAACTAAATCACTAAGATTTTTGCTTCATTTTAAACCCATTTTTGTTGATTTATTTTGTTTTTTGGAGTTTTCTGTTTAGAGTCATAATTCGTTTAATATTTGCAGAATATTTTGGAAAGTGAGTGTTTTTAACTTCGTATATTTGTCTTCTAAATAATGGCATTTTATTTCTCCGTCTAAAGAATAGTACTGGTTCATTTTTTGATTTATGTTTGTATAAATATTAAGCAGTAATTGGATAACATACTTGTTGCTAGATTTGTTTGGCTATATGATGTCTTACTATATTAGGAGACCTATTGTTTGTAAAAATTGAATCTGATTGACTACTTTGTACATCATTCAGGAATGTGTTTTGTTTTATGATTCATGATTCAGGAGTTTTTTTGTTTTAATACAAATGGAACGCATATCAGGTCGATTTATATATGTTTTTTACTTCTAATTGTATTTTAGAACTCCCTGTTATCAGTTTATCCTCATATATGGCTAATATTATTACATGGTGTTAACGCCAAGATCTTTCCACGCGCTTCAATCACGTAACACGCGTCTATATCCTGCACAGTTCAACAAATCAGCACCAAAAGCTTGACGGCTTGACTGTCGGGGGATAGCTCCGGCGTGAAAGTCAGTACAGGCGATCACAAGGTCAACAATGGAGGATAAAATATCTAGTGCTTAAGAGAGAAAATGATTCAGTTAAGTGTTGTTACCTTTAGATTGTGTGATCCTTTCCCCATATACTCCAAGCCCGGTTTATTGTGCCAGCCACTACCGTCTGACATAGACCCCCACTCATGGTCATCTCAGCCGAATGCATGCAGCTCACCCACTACATCCTGTCACTGTTTGCCATCGTCGGCCGACTGAGTCCCATCCTCATTAATGCATGGCAGACGGTGACAGAGATAACAATCAAATGTTATCTCATTCATCATTACACGGTCAAAGCCCAAGCCAAA
Organism: Panax quinquefolius; assembly: GCA_020205615.1. NCBI lineage: Eukaryota > Viridiplantae > Streptophyta > Magnoliopsida > Apiales > Araliaceae > Panax > Panax quinquefolius. The sequence goes on along the minus strand of CM035160.1, from coordinate 82,542,981 downwards.
ATATCATTTGCTTTATGGGTCAGCCCAATGGCCCGGCCAAATACCTTTTAAGACAAAGTAAATAAAATCTAAGGGAGGAGCCCAACCGATCTAGCCCAATACCTAAAGTATTATGGCCCAACATTGCCCCCTAGTCTTTTATTAAACAGGATGTTTAACGAAAGACTGTAAATATTATAGGTCCATAATAAAAGGAATGGTAATAAGATCAAAAAAGGCCCCAAAAGAAATCTCACCGAGGCCCAAATGATGAAGTACCAGTCAATAATTCAAATAAAATCGGAGGCCCAAACCAAACAGCCCAATCGAAGAAGCCCACTCCGGTTAAAGCATTAAACCCAAATTCGGACGCCAACCCTTCAAATTCTCATTATGACTGTCAATTAAATGTGCCACCCTCGTGTATAGTGTAACCGTCAGTATAAAAGGCAATTTTTCCCCAAATTGACAATTTTACCTGTCAATTTGAACTTCAGACGCCCTTTCGAACTCTAGACTTCTTTCTTTCTTAAATCTCTCTCTCTCTTCTTTGCAAATTCTCATCAATGGCTTCTCAAGGTTCTGATAACCTAATTCCCATTGTCACCATTCCCCTCACTACTGTTCCTCCTACACCCAGCCCCACCAAGGCATCTTCGGGGTCAAACCCTAACCCATTTGGTACCCCAAGTAAGAACACACCAAAAAAGCCACTTCCAAAACTTTCTGTGTTCTTTCAAAGTGCAGAACAGTTCCCCCATGCCAACACTCCATCGACCTTGTCTGAAAAGGACGTTTAAAATGCATATAAATGGTACCAAATCCTGGCGACTCACCAACTGAGGCGTCCTACAGCCACCGAGAGGATGTACCAGTGCCCTGATGGCTGGACCGCTATGCCTCTGACTCTTTTGGAAAAAGGGGTTCGATTCCCCCTGCACGTCTTTCTGGTTACCCTTTTGGGGTTCGCTGGCGTCAAATTCGTCCAACTGGTTCCAAACTCCTACATTCACATCTTGGCGTTCATTGCCTTCTGCCACGAGGTGGGAGTCGCTCCCACCCTCGACTTCTTCTCCATATACACCATCACTAAGTCCAGAGAAAAGGGGTTCAAAGTTTTGGGTAAAATAGCTGTAAAACCCGGAGAGAACTTCGAGAGACGCTCTCTGATCAATACTCCTTCTAGCAACAGAGGATGTCATACTCAATGGCTCTTCGTTAAAGGGCCTGAAATTGCCTCTCTTCCAGACTGGACAATATTAGAGAAAGTATATGTAGACTTCGGGGATATAGCCAAAGAACGTGTAAAAGAGATGATCAAGCTCCTCCATAATTTCCCGAAGAAGGAATGGATTCATGGTCTTCTCACCAAACAAGCCTAGTTGTACGACCACAAATGTAAGTCCCAAATTCCTACTAAAATATAACTTTACTGAAATTTATTGTTGTAAACGGATCTAACAAAATGTATTTCTCTGTTGCAGTATCTTTGATTAAGCCAACATCGATCGACCGAAGGGATTTGGAAAAATTCCTCAGGTAAATCTTCATCACCACCAATGAAACTCCACAGGAAGAATTTCCGGTTTCTGACACCAAAGATGACGAGGTTCCTCCTACAGAACCAGAAACTGTAGAGGAAATCAGCTTACCTCGCAAGAAGAAGAGGGCGATTCGAAAACCAAGATCTATCTCCCAAGAGTCCCAGCCAATTTCCACCTCTAGTTTGATTGACATGCCCACCAGTGAATGGATGCAAGCTCTTCGAATAAAGAAGATGAAAACTAAGGTAACCCCTTTGACCACTAACGACCTTCGGGTTCCCACTGTCCTAGTGGAAATCCTTGTTTCAGAGGACGAAGGTGAAGAACGAACCGAGGCTTCAGCCCTATCTCGTAAAAGGAAACAGCCTTCGAAGGATTAACCACCCCCACCTACAGGGCCTACTGCTGTTCATCCTCCACCTCCTGCCGATTCACCTACTCAATCTCCTCCTCGTGACGAACCTCCGGTGCTTTCCCCAACACGATCATCACTTTCAGCATTCCAGCGTGAAGCTATGTCTTCGCCTACAGTATGGCCCGAGTTCAATAGAAATTTCTTTTTCCAACTGTTTGACTCATTTGTCAGGGATACCGATGAGCACCGGTTCGGCAATAGCTCGATTAGGGATTTAATCGAGGAAGGCATGAGCTATCATGCTAAGGTGAGTTATTTGTTTAATCTGAATATTTGAAATTATATGTATCTCTTGAAGATTTAAGTGATTCTTTCTGAACATATACAGGCAAATGCTGTCTTCGGGCGTCTTCTCCCTCGATACAAAGAAGTTGAAGCCGAAAGGGATACGGCCCGACGAGAGAACATCATTCTGAAGTCGGCTTTGACTAAGGGGAGAAGCGATCTCGGTACTGCTCTCTACAACAATGAATGCCTCCAAAAAGATATGAACAAATTGAAAAAGGAAATGGAGGCAGCTAAAGCCACTCACCAAACATCTGAGGCCAATCACCAAACCACCACTAACGTGAATATAGACTTGATGCAGAGGAATGAAACCCTCATTCAAAAGAACGATACGCTTGTGAAGACCAACAAGAGTTTGGCTCTGCAAGTAAATTATCTCGAAGCCAAGGAGTTACGAATTCAGAAGGAATGGCCGAAAGATCGAGAGAAGTTCGAAGAGGAGCTTCGTAAACTTCGCGCCCTGAGAGATATTGGCCCCCCCTTGACCGAAGATCTTCGTAAAGAAATTCAAGAAGAGTAACAGATATCAACTGAGCTGAATGAAAAGATAGTTCAGATGTTTTATGATGGGTACGATGAATGCCGAAGAAAAGACAAAACAAAACTTGTCACAACTAAGGTTTATCTGACCATTCTTGACTCTTCTGAAGACGAAGCTGATGCCTGAAGACGAGTCTCCTTTCCCTTAGTTCATAGGACTTCTGTAATCAGTTTGATTATTGTGTAAACAATATGTTATTAATGAAATATCAATCTCTTTCCTTATTACTCCTTTGTTATTAATTTTTGTCAATACTTCAATATCAACTTAAGAAATGTACAAACTCTTAACTTAAACTGTTATTAAATAACTAAGCAAGTCATATAACATATAAGATTAAGTTAAGTAACGAGGCAATCCGAACTCAACACTTAGACAAATTTAGGTAATAAAGTAAAGGTATACTTATTCGTTACCGAAGTGTGAGGTAGATCTGCTTCATAGGGAATTTGTTTACCACGAAGGGCCTAACAAACCCACAGGATTCCACCGACCAGATAGGCTACCATCGTATGGTCAGGGAGTCCACCCGAACCTCCTTACACCGATGACATTTGCCTACCACGAAGGGCCTGACAAATTTATAAGGTCCACCTGCCAATAAGGCTACCATCGAATGGTCAGCGAGTCCACCCGAACCTCCTTACACCGATGACATTTGCCTACCACGAAGGGCCTGACAAATTCATAAGGACCACCTGCTAATAAGGCTACCATTGAATGGTCAGCGAGTCCACCCGAACCTCCTTACACCGATGACATTTGCCTACCACGAAGGGCCTGAAAAATTCATAAGGACCACCTGCCAATAAGGCTACCATCTAATGGTTAGCGAGTCCACCCGAACCTCCTTACACCGATGACATTTGACTACCACGAAGGGCCTGACAAATTCATAAGGACCTCCTGCCAATAAGGCTACCATTGAATGGTCAGCGAGTCCACTCGAACCTCCTTACACCGATGAAGTGAACAACAACGAACAGGAAACACATTGAGAAAAAAGGACTTTTTATTGATGATGATTTGGCAATTTACAGACTTTCGATATACTAACATTGTATCTATTGAAAATACTTCTGAAGTCTGCCGGCGTTCCAAGTATTCTTGATCTCTGACCCGTCTAATGTCCTCAACCGATAAGTCCCTGGCTTCGGTACCTCGATGACTTTATACGATCCTTCCCAGTTCGGCATCAGCTTTCCCAAATTCTGAGGCGTAGATGCTTCGACTTCCCCAAGGACAAAATCTCCCACTTCAAATCTACGAAGCTTTACCCCCTTATTTTAATTCTTAGCCACTATTCGCTGATAAGCTGCCAATCTGATTAAAGCTATTTCTCTGACTTCTTCAAGCAGATCAAGATTGACCTTCAACCCTTCTTCATTATAAATCTCTTTGAATTGACTGACCTAAAAGCTTGGAGATCCAATTTCAACTGGGACTAAGGCATCAGTACCATAGGCCAGTCTGAAAGGTGAATCCCCTGTTGTAGTCCTCGGTGTAGTCCGATAAGCCCATAACACGCTGAGCAGCTCCTTTGGCCATCTTCCCTTAGCTTCATCCAGTCTACGCTTGATCCCATTTAGCAGCGTTCTGTTGGTCACTTTGACCTGCCCATTCGACTGTGGATGAGCTACTGAAGTCTTTCTGTGCTGAACCCCCAGTTCCTTCAAAAATGCTTCAAATTTTAATCCCACGAACTGGCGTCCGTTGTCCGATATCACCACCTTAGGAATTTCGAAACAAAACACTACTGATTCTTTCATGAACTTCAGGCATTCTTGTTCCGTTATAAACCTAAGTGGCTTCGTTTCTACCCATTTGGTCATATAATGGATGGAGACTATAACAAAACTGACCTGACCTTTAGCTTTCGGCAATGGACCCAGTATATCAACCGCCCAGACAATAAAGGGTATAGGAGATAAGATCGAGTATAGCTCTTCTGGTGGCTGATGTGGGATTGGGCTGTTAAGTTGACACTTCTCGCACTTCTTGACGTACTCCGTAGCTTCCTTGAATATGGTAGGCCAGTGGTATCCCTGACAAAGTACTTTGTAGGCTAATGACTTAGCAGCCATATGGTCGCCACAGATGCCCTCGTGAACCTCTCGAAGAGCATAATCCGCTTCGGATGGAGTTAAACATTTCAATAGTGGAGACGAAAAGGCCCTTCGAAAAAGATCCCCATCTATCAGAACGAAGTTAGCACTCTTGTATTTGATTTTCTTGACCAGCATCTGATCCGAAGGTAAGACGCCTTCTGCCAGATACTCCAGATATGGAGTCAACCAACAGTTGGAGTGATCAATACACATTACCGATTCATGTTGAACACTAGGATGTTGCAAAATTTATAAGTAAACGGACCCATCAAAAATGTTAGCATCCGTAGTGGCCAGCTTGGAGAGTGCATCGGCAATAGAATTGTCATTATGCTCGACCCCTTGGAACTCATATGACTGGAAATATTGAAGCCGGTCTTTGAATTCTACCAAGTACTTGACCATTCTCTAACCTCGAGCTTCATATTCCCCTGAGACTTACTTGACGACCAACTGAGAATCACTGAAGATGACTATCCTCTGCACTTCGAGACTTTTAGCCTGTTGTAACCCTGCTAGCACCGCCTCATACTCTGCCTCGTTGTTCATTGCTCTGAACCCGAATCAGATGGTTTGCTGCACTTTGAATCCCTCCGGACTTGTCAAGATGATCCCTGCTCCACTGATGTCCGAAGTAGAAGATCCATCTGCATACACCATCCACGAGCTCTGCTTCTGCTGAAGAACTGCAACCGCTCTGTCGGACTCTTCGACTTCTGTCACAGCATCATCCGCTTCAGAAAACGAACATTTGACCACAAAATCAGGCAAGGCCTGGCCTTTGATAGCTGTTCGGGGATGATATTCAATGAAAAATTGGGACAACTCCATCGTCCATGCAGCTAATCTTCCCGAAACTTCAGGTTTGCCCATAATTTTCTTCAGAGGCTGATCTGTATATACCACCAACAACCTATACCCTGGAAATATTTCCTAAGTTTTCGACTAGCTATCATCAAATCAAAGGCAAATTTTTCTATATGTGGGTACCTTGTTTCAGCATCCCTAAGGACATGGCTTATGTAGTAAACCGGGTGCTACTTACCCCCTACTTTACGCACCAAAACTGCTCCCACTACCAACAAACTAGCTGCTAAGTACAAATACAGAGGCTCAGCAGGTGTGGGCTTCACCAACAAAGGCGTCGAAGACAAATAGGTCTTCATACTCTGGAAGGCATCTTCACATTCCAAAGTCCACTAGAACGTCTTCGCATTCTTGGACCCTTTCAATGTGTCAAAAAATGGCAAACACCTTTCTGCCGACTTGGACATGAATCTCCTCAAAGTTGCAATCCTTCCAGTCAGACGTTGGACATCTTTAAATGACTGAGGAGTCTTCATATTCAAGATTGCCTATATCTTTTCTAGGTTGGCTTCAATTCCTCTCTAACTGACAAGATAACCTAGAAACTTGCCAGCTCCTAATCCGAAGGTGCACTTAGTAGGATTCAGCCTCAAGTTGTGATGACAAACTGTCTGAAAGCATTCTTTTAAATCATCCAAGTGTTTCTGCACAAGCATGCTCTTGACAATCATGTCATCGACGTACACCTCCATGTTCCTGGCCAACTAGTGTCTGAAGATGAAATTCATCATCCTCTGGTACGTGGCTCCGTCATTGATTAGGCCAAAGGTCATCTTCTTGTTGGCATATACCGAACGATGCATAATGAATGCCATCTTTGGTATATCCTCTTTGCACATGGAAATTTGATGATACCCAGAGAATGCATCCATGAAGCTTAATAAAGCATACCCCGAAGTTGCATCGATGAGTTGGTCGATGTGGGGTAGTGGATAGAAGTACTTCGGACAAGCTTTGTTCAAATCTGTATAGTCGATGCAGATTCTTCACTTCCCATTCTGCTTCTGGACCAGCACCACATTCGCCATCCACTACGAGTAGTCGATCTCAAAAATGAAGTCCGCAGCCAGCATCTTTGCAATCTCTTCATCAATGATCCGTTGGCGCTCCGGTGCAAAAATCCTCCTCTTCTGCCGAACTGGCTTCTTTGACGGGTCCACCTCCAGCCGATGTTCAACAATCTTCCTACTCACCCCTGGCATATCCTAAGGTTCCCACGCAAAGATATCTGCATAATAGCGTAGGAGTTCCATAAGGTTCGTCCGGAGAGGTTCCGGCAAACCCAAACCTATCTTTACGGTCTTGCCTTTCTTGCCAGGAATAAGCTCGATCTCTTCTGTTTCCCCAGCTGGCATGACCAATGGTTCTGAACTGCTCTCAGTGAAGGGCTTGATCTCTATTGCTATGGTCTATTTCTGCTTCGACACCCCTACTCCCAAAGTTATCACAACATTTCTATAGCATCGTCTGGCCAAATCTAGAACCCCTTTCACCTCTCCAACTCCATGAGCCGTAGGAAATTTAATTTAGAAATGAGGGATCGAGGTCACAGCTTGTAAAGCAGTCAAAGTAGGCCTCCCCAGAATGACATTGTAGGCAGAATCTACATGCACAACATAAAATTTACAAGTTATTTCTACCTGTTGGGGGACCATTCCGAAGACGACCGGAAGCTCAATAGTCCCAGCTACTTTGACTGGATCGTTGTTGAAGCCGTACAAAGGAGCCTCCTGCCCAATCTCCATCTTCTACCCATCCAGATGCAACCTCTGATAAGCGTGGGCATACAGAATATCCACAGAAGACTCGTTGTCGATCATCATTCTCTTCATATCCACCGAACCCACTTGTGTCGTTACCACCAGTGATCCCTCATGTGGTTCGATGGTTTCTGAAGGGTAATCCTCATCAGTAAAGGAGATTACCGTTCCTGGATAAGGCTTATCAGTCTTTGGCAGGGTACCCGCCATCGACATGACCAAATCTAGATAACTTCGGTGCTTCTTTCCAACCAGTTTGCCAGAAGTTCCCCCAGTGATGACATCTACCACATGCCTTGCAGGCTTTCCAGGAGCTGTCAATGCAGGCTGAACTGGCTGAGCAACCTAAATAGATTCTCTATCTCTCTGCTGGGCTTTTTGAGTCATTTTCGCAGCAACATACTGAACTAGGGTTCCCCCTTGAACCTTCCTCTCGATAAAGTCCTTCAAACTAGCACAATCATTTGTATCGTGACCCGAAGCCTGATGATAATCACAGTATTTGCGAGAGTTACCTGCTCCGGGATTAAGGTTATCTCGAGGTGGTTCATAGATAGGTTGATTTTTGATCTGGTCTAAGATGACAGCCCTATCAGTATTTAGTTGAGTGTACGTCTTATTCACTTTCTAGGTCAGAGCGGACGAACGACCTCCTCCCTGTCTCCAGTTGTTGTTGTACTTCTTTGACCCTCCATCGTAGTAATCGTTATTCCCTTCATTTTTCTTCTAGCCCCCTTTAGTTCTGTCCCGATCTGTCTCCTTGAGCCGGTCCGAAGAAGGACGCTTAAGACTATTCATGGCCTCCTCTACCACGGTGTAGCTCTCTGCCTTATCGAAGGCTTCAGCAAGACTCTTCGGGTGGTGAAACATCAACTTCTTCATCAATTTCTCTGACTTCACCAAGTCCAAACCGTTCTGGAATAGTCCAACAGCTTGAAGATCATTTAGGTCGGTCACTTGGCCGACTGCTTCCCGGAATCGTTTCACATATTGGCTCAAAGACTCATTCGAATATTGTCGAACCTGAGCTAATGAGCCGGTTGGTTTTCCCCTCCTCTTGTTTCTCCCGAAATGAGCATGGAACTTACTGCACAAATCTGTCCATGATGAGATTGAATCTGAAGGCAACGTCCCCATCCACTTCCTGGCATCTTTTCGGAGCGTTGTAAAAAAGGTATGACACTTAGCAACATCGCTAAAGTCATAATAATCCATCAGTATGTTGAACGCCTAACTGTGGTCATAAGGATCTCCAGATCCATCATAGCTTTCCATGTGGGACAACTTCTTGGTGGGGTCAACTTTTTCTTTGAGAATCTCGGTGGAAAAAGGAGATGCCTTCTTTCCCGAAGTATCCTTTATTTGTTGGACTTCGACAAGCTGTTTCCGAAGCTCCTTTAGTTCTTTGACCAGATATTCCACTCCTTCTGGCTGAGATGAGGCCTCTTTTTTTGGTGACTCTCTATTCTTCTGAGTAGACTGGCCTTTTATAATAGAACCCCCAACCTTCGAGGGACTTTTCTGACGACGAGCGTCCACAGGGTGGGGTACCCTCAGTGGACTCTCTAGTGTACGACCCCTAGATCTGTTTCGTCACGGGGCTCTGTCAATGTGGCGAGAATACTCAAAGCGGAGTGCCTTCTTTGATTTCTCGGGCGTGTACTCTCTGGATCTGCCCCTCTGTCTGCTCCGACCCTGCTCCTTAGAACCGACAGGGCGGAGTGCCATCTTCGATCTCTGAGGAGTAGGGCTTCTGAATCTCCTTCGTTCCCAAGGTTGACCTCGAGATTCACGACCTGAATGGGCAGGCTCCTTTCCCCTCCTATGCCCATGCTCTTCGGACTCAACATAGCTAGATGTTGCGTCTTTCAACTCCGCTATCCAAAGCATCTGTTCGGCTATGTCTTGTCTTTGTTTCAGAAGTACCTCCATAGCCTTGTCTGCTTCGTCCTCCATCTTCGCTAACCTGGAGGCCTTATCATCCTGATCATCTCGGTGTCGGGTTCTTGGCGGTGTGCCTTCTACCCATTTCCGACCATGATCAGGTCCTTTTTCGGCAGTGAAAACTAGTCTTCTCTTAACATTACCAACGGCCTTCGGGTGAGATCCTTCAGATACGTTTGGAAGTCATGCTGGCATGAGCACTGTTAGCAGGACCTAACCGGTCCTTGGCAGATACTCGTGGTGTAAACGAACTAACAGCCATCAGCTGTCCTTCGGGTATAGGTGTCCTACTCTTCCCCATGGATTCTGACGTAGAACAACTAAAGTTTGTGATTGAAAAATATCAAGGACACTAGAAAACATCCCTCCTTCAAGCGCCAATGTTAACGCCAAGATCTTTCCACGCGCCTCAATCATGTAACACAATTCTATATCCTGTACAGTTCAACAAATCAGCACCAAAAGCTTGACGGCTTGATCGTCGGGGGATAGCTCAGGTGTGAGAGTCAGTACAGGCGATCATAGGGTCAACAATGGAGGATAAAATATCTAGTGTTTGAGAGAGAAAATGATTCAGTTAAGTGTTGTTACCTTTAGATTGTGTGATCCTTGCCCCATATACTCCAAGCCTGGTTTATCGTGTCAGCCACTACCGTCTGACATAGACCCCCACTCATGGTCATCTCAGCCGAATGCATGCAGCTCACCCACTACATCCTGTCACTGTTTGCCATCGACGGCCGACTGAGTCCCATCCTCATTATTGCATGGCAGACGGTGACAGAGATAACATTCAAATGTTATCTCATTCATCATTACTCGGTCAAAGCCCAAGCCAAAATATCATTTGCTTTATGGGTCAGCCCAATGGTCCGGCCCAATACCTTTTAAGATAAAGTAAATAAAATCTAAGGGAGGAGCCCAACCGATCTAGCCCAATACCTAAAGTATTATGGCCCAACACATGACATCTTTTCTGTTAATGCAGGAGCATAAGAAACTTTTCCTTGTTCATTTGTCTAAGAGAGAGTATTTTACATTGCCAATTTTTTTGAAACTTCTTGCTATCCTTTGAACTCTATGATAATGTTCAGGTATGGTGAATTCATATTGGATTGATATTACTTATCATAAATGTTGATAGGCTGTCTACTTGAAGCTTCAATTAAATATATAGTCTAAGTTTTATTTTGTTTTATTTTATTAACATATTTACATGAATTTGTATTGGATTGTATTTTTTTAGTTACTTTTAATGTCTCTATCAATGTAGTCTTAGAAATGGCAAGCCCATGATGTTTGTTCTCATATAAAATGATGTTTGTTCCAATATTTTTATATCCACCATTCTGCAGCAGTTGTCTAGAGTCCAGTTTAGCATGATGCAGATTAATAATGATGGACTTGATACCTCATAAATGGGTAGGACTTTATAGGAGAAATTTGAAAGGAAATTTCCTTCAGAGCTCTTGGATAAACTTATGAAAGGAAAGGGAAAAGGCTATGAATATATAAAATCCATTTCCTTTATCCTTGCGGTGGTTGTTACCAATTATGTTTCTCTTTTACTCTTAACGGATTGTCATTCAGATTATTAACTGAGGTTTATGAATGCAGGTGTCAAGAGCAAGCCCTATACCAAAATCATGGAGTATGGACTGTAATTTTGGAAAATACAATTGGGGAAGAACATTCTATTGATTTATGAGTCGAGTGGAAGGCTGATGAAACCATCTTGAACAAGGCATTCAGAGTACAGCCGTAAGGCTGCCATTGCTTTGATTTGACAATTTAGGCTCTTGTATATAGAAGAAAAAAATAAACAAAATAGCTACTATGTCATCTCCTTTTTTGTTGGCTAATATATTGTCATATAATGGTTTGTTCAGATGAATTCCCATATTAACTGCTTTTTTAGTATTCAGACACACAAAATAGCTACTATGACATCTCCTTTTTTGTTAATTTCTAAAATCATGGTCTCATATGTGCCATATTGATGAAATAAATACATGAAAAATCAAACCAGATGGATTTAAAAAAAATGAAGATAAAAATGTACAAATAAAAAATAAAAATAAAATTGCAGCAAGTTGATCCATATTGGCTGATCATTAGAGGAGTTTAGATAATGCAATTCCCAAATATTACCATGTTAGGTTAAACCTCCCCAGACTTGTCAATTTCACACTAAGCATTTTACTAATCAATTAGTGAATGCATCAGTTTTGAAGTTACCATAACTCAGTGAGTAGGCCAATTCAGGCAAAAGCTTACAAAAGTACTTCCATTATAAGTATAAAATATAAGAACAAGAATGAGTAACCATTTAATTAAAATGTGCAAGTCATAATAACTTCCCAAATCCCAAGGATATGGAAACGTCTATCAACACCTCGCGCTCCATTTAGCACTTCTAGGAGAATGTAACACAGTGAAGTTAAATGTCAAAAAAAATTATAAGCATTTTAAAAAAAAATGAAAAAAGATTCAGTCTCAGTTTTCTAATAATGAGCTTAGCACACAACTGAACTAGAATTGATTTCATCCTTGCTTTATCTGCTCTTCCGGACTTCTTGAATTAACAATTCCTTTCACTCTTTTCATCTCAATCTATTTGTTTGCTCCCACATCTTTGGATTTACATTTCCACCGTAAGAAAATCTCAAAATACATAGAGACAATAAAATGTACAACTAAACCACAAAAACCAATGTTATATCAGGTGAACCAGGAATTTCTCAAGCATATAATGGTGGTATTCAGTTGGTTAGATCAAGCAGGAGAAAATACTTTGGTATAACTACACTTGTTTTGACCAAACAGTTACAAATGACCTGAAAACTCTAATTCAAATCAAACAACAATTATTTGATCATTTTAGAGCGTAGTTAAGAGTAGTGTAACATGTGAACATAACTAAAATAGTATGTTCATTATGAGTTGTCAACTTGTCATTCACCAATAATATAGGAAGCTAATTGATCTAATATCTTCAATTACATTGCATAGGGGAATTTTGGTTGATTTACAAATCTGCTACCATACTTAATTAGGATTATTTTAATGATTTTTTGACTAGCCCTTGAATTTTTAGTGGAAATTCTTCTCCCTTTAAATAATTGGAAAAGATATATCATTTGATTCGCAGATCCAAATGGGCATAGGACCTAAATATTTCTTTGCATAACTGGAGCATGATCCTCCTCAATTTAGATTATCTTTCCAAACCCTTGATTTTTTTTGGATATATATCAAGGCCTAAACATAAAAACGTTTACTTTGACTCCCTAGGCCACCCCTACTAATATCCTGTCTCATATCTTAATCAGGATTGATAAGAAAAAATAATTTATGGATCACGCATCTTAATCATATTTTCTTCCCCACCCCCCAAATGGTATACTATATGGACATAGTCTTAAGACAAATTGAAAAACAAACAAAAGCAAAAGAAACAAGAAATAAACAATAGGCAATAGGCAACAAAGCAACAAGCAATAAGCAACAAGGCAACAAGCCAACACATGAAATTTTGGGGAAAAAATCAGTTCTTTAAACATTTAATGAATATAGCCAAACAAATCTGGTAACAAGTGTGTTATCTGTTGGGCCATGATACTTTCACTATTGGGCCAGACCTAATGGGCTCCTCATTTGGACTATGTTATAATTGTTCTTTTGGGCCGAATAGCTTAGGCCAATTCATTTGGCCATTCTATTGGGTCATTCCGGTCAATGGGTTATCTTTATTGCATTGGGCTTAGTCATTGGATCGGCCCATTACACAAACTGTCTCTTATCCCAACTTTGACTGGTAATCATTACAAAAATATAACTGTTGACTGTTATCTACCACCTTTCTACATGGCATTAATGAGGATGGGACTCAGATGACCGGCGGTGGCAAACAGTGGCAGTAGATAGTGTATGAGCTACACACTTTCGGCTGAGATGACTGGGGATGGGGGATGTGTCAGACAGTAGTGGGTGGCACGGTAAACCGGGTTTGGAGTGCATATGGGATGACGATCATACAAGGGAAACAGGTAACAAAATAAATCATTGATCCAAATTATTATCGCTCTCAATACACTAGACATATTATTCCTCTATTGTTAACCTTGTGATCGCCGATACTGACTCTCACGCTGGAGCTATCCCCCGACGGTCAAGCCGTCAAGCTTTTGGTGTTGACTTGTTGAATTGTGCAGGATATCGGACATGTCTTGGTGATTGGGACATGAGGAAAGATCTTGGCGTTAACATTGGCGCTAGAAGGAGGGCTGAGTTCTAGTGTCTTGAACATTTTCAATCACAAACTGTGTTTTTTATACGTCAGAATCCATGGGGAAAAGTAGAACACCTACACACGAAGGACGGTGATGGTCATCGGTTAAATCTACACCGCATGATGTATCGATCGAAAGATCGTTTGGGACCTGTAGTCAGTGCTCATGCCAGCACGACTTCCAAACGCCCATCTGAAGGTTCTCGCCCAAAGCCCGTGGGTAACATTAAGCGAAGGCTAGTCTTCACGGCTGAAAAAGAACCTGGTCATGGTCGGAAATGGGTAGAAGGCACACCGCCTAGAACCCGACACCGAGATAATCAGGATGATAAGGCCTCCAGGTTAGCCAAGATGGCAGACGAAGCGGATAAGGCTATGGAAGTACTTCTGAAACAAAGACAGGATATTGCCGAGCAGATTCTTCGAATGGCGGAGTTAAGGGAACAAGCATCAAGCTATGTTTAATCCGAAGAGCTTGGACACAGGAGAGGAAAAGAGCTTGCCCATTCGGGTCGTGAATCTCGGGGCCAACCTCGAGAACGAAGAAGGTCAAGAAGCCCTACTCCCCAAAGATCGAAGAGGGCACACCACCCTGTCAGTTCTAGGGAGCAGGGTCGAAGCAGGCAGAAAGGCCGATTCAGAGAGTATACACTCAAAAATATTAAGAAAGCACTTTGCCTTGTACATTCTCGTCACAACGACGAAGCTCAGCGACAAAGTAGATCCAGAAGTCGTACCCTGGAGGGTCCACTGAGGGTACCTCGCCCTGCGGACTCTCATCATCAAAGAAGCCCCGTGAAGGTTGGGGGTTCCATTGTTAAAGCCCGGTCTACTCAGAGGAAGAAAGAGTCACCAGAAAAAGAAGCATCATCTCAACCAGAAGGAGTGGAGTATCTGGTGAAAGAATTAAAGGAACTTCAGAAGAAGCTTGCCGAAGTCCAGCAAATAAAGGACACTTCGAGAAAGAAGGCATCTCCTTTTTCCGCGGAGATTCTTAAAGAAAAAGCTGACCCCGCCAAGAAGTTGCCCCACATAGAAAGCTACGATGGATCTGGGGATCCCTATGACCACAATCAGGCGTTCGACCAACTGATGGACTATTATAACTTTAGCGATGCTGCTAAGTGTTATACCTTTCTCACAACACTCCGAAAGGATGCCAGGAAGTGGATGGGGACTTTGCCTTTGAATTCGATATCATCTTGGGCGAACATGTGCAGTAAGTTCCATGATCGCTTTGGGAGAAATAAAAGGAGGGGAAAACCAACTGGCTCATTAGCTCAAGTTTGACAGTATTCGAATGAGTCTTTGGGCCAATATGTAAAACGATTCTGTGAAGCAGTCGGCCAAGCGACAGACCTGAATGATCTACAAGCTGTTGGACTATTTTAGAATGGGTTAGACTTGGTCAAATCAGAAAAGTTGGTGAAGAAGTTGATGTTTCGCCACCCTAAGAGTCTCGCTGAAGCCTTCAATAAAGTAGAAGGCTATATCGTGGTAGAGGAAGCCATGAATAGTCTCAAACGTCCTTCTTCAGATCGGCTTAAGGAGACAAATCGGGACAGAACAGACGGGGACTAGAAGAAGAGTGAAGGGAACAAAGACCGCTATGATGGTGGGTCGAAGAAATACAATAACAACGGGAGACAGGGGGAGGTCGTTCGTCTGCTCTTGCCCAAAGAGTTAATAGGACGTACATTGCACTCAATACTGACAGGGCGGTCATCCTAGACCAAATCAAAAATCAACCTATCTTCGAACCACCTCGAGATAACATTAAGCTGGAAAAGGTAATTCTCGTAAATATTGTGACTATCACCAAGCTTCGGGTCACGATACAAATGACTGTGCTACTCTGAAGGACTTCATAGAAAGGAAGGTTCAAGGTGGGGTCTTAGTTCAGTATGTGGCTGCAAGAACAACTCAACAAGCCCAACAACGGGATAGAGAACCTGTTCAGGCAACTCAGCCGGTTCAGCAAGCATTGCCAGCTCCGGGACAGCCTGCAAGGCACATGGTAGATGTCATCACTAGGGCACTTCTGGCAAGCTTGTTGGAAAGAAGCGCCGAAGTTACCTAGATTCGGTCATGTCGGTGGCGGGTACCCTCCCGAAGACTGACAGACCTTATCCTGGTATGATAATCTCTTTTACTGATGAGGATTGTCCTTCGGAAACCATCGAATCGCATGAGGGATCATTGGTGGTGACTGCACAAGTAGGTTCGGTGGACATGAAGCGAATGATGATTGACAATGGGTCTTCTGTGTATATTCTGTATGCCCACGCTTATCAGAGGATGCATCTGGACGGGCAGAAGATGGAGATCGGACATGAAGCGCTTTTATATGGTTTTAGCAATGATCCAGTCAAGGTGGCTGGAACTATTGAACTACTGGTAGAAATAACTTGCAAATTTTATATTGTGCATGTAGATTCTGCTTATAATGCCATTCTGGGGAGGCCTACTTTAACTGTTTTACAAGCTGTGACCTCAATCCCTCATTTCAAAATCAAATTTCCTACGGCTCATGGAGTTGGAAAGGTGAAAGGAGATCTGGATCTGGCCAGACGATGTTATAGGAATGTCGTGATCACTTCGGGACTGGGGGTATCGAAGCAGAAACAGTACATGTCGATAGAGATCGAGCCCTTCACTGAGAGCATTTTAGAGCCATTAGTCATGCCAGCTGGGAAATAGAAGAGATTGAGCTCATTCCTAGCAAGAGTCACAAGACAGTAAAAATAGGTTTGGGTTTGCCGAAACCTCTCTGGACAAACCTCATGGAACTCCTACGCTGCTATGTTGACATCTTTGCGTGGGAACCTCAAGATATGTCGGGGGTTAGCAGGAAGATTGCCGAGCACCGATTAGAAGTGGACCCGTCAAAGAATTTGGTTCGGAAGAAGAGGAGGATCTTTGCGCCTGAGCGTCAATGAATCATCGATGAAGAGATTGCCAAGCTGTTAGCTGTTGACTTCATCTTTGAGATCGACTACCCGCAGTGGATGGCAAATGTGGTGCTGGTCCAGAAGCAGAATGGGAAGTGGCGAGTCTGCATCGACTATACAGATCTAAACAAGGCTTGTCCTAACGATTTCTACCCGCTGCCCCACATCGACCAGCTCATCGATGCGACTTTAGGGTATGCTTTATTAAGTTTCATGGACGCATTCTCTGGGTATCATCAAATTTCCATGTGTAAAGAGGATATACCAAAGACAGCGTTCATTACGCATCGTTCTGTATATGCCTACAAGAAAATGACCTTTAGCCTAATCAATGCCGGGGCCACATACCAGAGGATGATGAACTACGTCTTCCGATATCAATTGGGCAAGAACATGGAGGTGTACGTGGATGACATCATTGTCAAAAGCATGCAGGTGCAGAAACATTTAGATGACTTAGAAGAATGCTTTCAGACAATTCGTCATCACAATTTGAGGTTGAATCCTATTAAGTGCACCTTCGGTTTAGGGACTGACAAGTTTCTGGGTTATCTTGTCAGTCAGAGAAGAATTGAAGCCCATCCAGAGAAGATTCAAGCAATTCTGAATATGAAGACTCCTCAGTCGTTTAAAGATGTTCAACGTCTGACTGGAAGGATTGCAGCTTTGAGGAGGTTCATGTCCAGGTTGGCAGAAAGGTGTTTGCCGTTTTTTGATACTTTGAAAGGGTCGAAGAATGCGAAGACGTTCTAGTGGACTTCGGAGTATGAAGACGCCTTTCAGAGCATAAAGTCCTATTTATCTTCGGCGCCTTTGTTGGTGAAGCCAGCTCCTGCTGAGCCCCTGTATTTGTACTTGGCAGCTAGTTCATTGGCCGTAGGAGCAATTTTGGTGCGAGAAGTTGGGGGTAAGCAGCACCCGATTTATTATGTAAGCCATGTCCTTTGGGATGCTGAAACAAGGTACCCAAACATTGAAAAGTTTGCTTTTGCTTTGATGATTGCTAGTCGAAAACTTAGGCAATACTTCCAGGGTAGATTGTTGGTGGTATACACAAATCAGCCTTTGAAGAAAATAATGGGCAAACCTGAGGTTTCGAGGAGATTAGCTGCATGGACAATGGAGTTGTCCCAATTCTTCATTGAATATCATCCCCAAACCTCCATCAAGGGACAAGCCTTGGCTAATTTTGTGGTCGAGTGTTCGTTTTCTGAAGCAGATGAGACTGGGACAGAAGCTAAAGGGTCTGACAGAGTAGTCGCAGTTCTTCAATAGAAGCAGAGCTCGTGGACGATGTATGCATATGGGTCTTCTACTTTGGACATCAGTGGAGCAGGGATCATTTTGACAAGTCCAGAGGGATTCAAAGTGCAGCATGCCATCAGATTCGGGTTTAGAGCAACGAATAATGAGGCAGAGTATGAGGCGGTATTGGCAGGGTTACGATTGGCTAAGAGTCTCGAAGTGCAAAGAATAGTCATCTTCAGCGATTCTCAGTTGGTCGTCAAGCAAGCCTCAAGGGAGTATGAAGCTCGAGTTCCAGGGATGGTCAAATACTTGGCAAAATTGAAAGATCGGCTTCAGTATTTCCAGTCCTACGAGTTTCAGGGAGTTGATCGTAACGATAATTCCATTGCCGATGCACTCTCGAAGCTGGCTACTACGGATGCTAATATTTTTGATGGATCCGTTTACTTGGAAATTCTCCAGCATCCTAGCGTTCATCATTCGGTAATGTGCATTGATCGTACTAATTATTGGTTGACTCCATATCTGGAGTATCTGGCAGATGGCGTCCTTCCTTCGAATCAGATGTTGGCTAAGAAAATCAAATATAAGAGTGCTAACTTCGTTTTGATAGATGGAGATCTTTTTCGAAGGGCCTTCTCTTCTCCATTGCTGAAATGTTTGACTCCGTCCGAAGCTGAATATGATCTCCGAGAAGTTCACGAAGGCATCTGTGGCGACCATATGGCTGCTAAGTCATTAGCATATAAAGTACTTCGTCAGGGGTACTACTGGCCTGCCATCTTCAAGGAAGCAACAGAGTATGTCAAGAAGTGCGAGAAGTGTCAACTCAACAGTCCGATCCCACATCAGCCACCAGAAGAGCTATACTCGATCTTATCTCCTATACCCTTTGCTGTCTGGGGGGTTGATATACTGGGTCCATTGCCAAAAGCTAAAGGTCAGGTCAATTTTGTTATAGTCGCCATCGATTATATGACCAAATGGGTAGAAATGAAGCCACTTAGGTTAATAACGGAACACGAATGCTTGAAGTTCATGAAGGAGTCAGTAGTGTTTCATTTTGGAATTCCTAAGGTGGTGATATCGGACAACGGACGTCAGTTTGTGGGATCAAAATTTGAAGCATTTTTGAAGGAGTTGGGAATTCAGCATAGAAAGACTTCAGTAGCTCATCCTCAGTCGAATGGACAAGTCGAAGTAACCAATGCGAGCATTGAATGGGATCAGCGTAAAATTTGGATGAAGCTAAGGGAAGATGGCCAGAGGAGCTGCTCAGCGTGCTATGGGCCTATTGGACTACTCCGAGGACCACAACGGGGGATTCACCTTTCAGACTGGCCTATGATACTAATGCCTTAGTCCCAGTCGAAATTGGATCTCCAAGTCTTCGGGTCAGTCAATTCAAAGAGATCTACAACGAAGAAGGGCTGAAGGTCAATTTGGATTTGCTCGAAGAAGTCAGAGAAATGACCTTGATCAAATTGGCAGCGTATCAGCGAAGAGTGGCTAAGCATTACAATAAGGGGGTAAAGCTTCACAGATTTGAAGTTGGAGATTTTGTTCTCAGAGAGGTCGAAGCATCTACGCCTCAAAACTTGGGAAAGCTGATGACGAACAGGGAAGTACCGTATGAAGTTATCGAAGTACCGAAGCCAGGGACTTATCGGTTGAGGGCATTGGACGGATTAGAAATCAGAAAAACTTGGCATGCTGGCAGGCTTCAGAAATATTTTCATTAAATACAATGTCAGTATACCGGAAGTCTGTAAATATTTAAGTCATCATCAATAAAAAGTCATTTTTTCTCAACAAGTATTGTTTTCGTTGTTGTTCATTGCATTGGCGTAAGGAGGTTCGGGTGGACTCGCTGACCATTCGATGGTAGTTTTAATGGCAGATGGTCCTTATGGGTTTGTCAGGCCTTTCGTGGTAGGAAAATGCCATCCTTTAGACGTTGTCAGGCCCTTCGTGGTAGACAATTGTCATCCTTATGGGTTTGTCAGGCCCTTCGTGGTAGGCAAATGCCATCCTTTAAACGTTGTCAGGCCCTTCGTGGTAGACAATTGTCGTCCTTATGGGTTTGTCAGGCCCTTCGTGATAGGAAAATGCCATCCTTTAGACGTTGTTAGGCCCTTCGTGGTAGGCAATTGTCGTCCTTTAGACTTTGTCAGGCCCTTCGTGGTAGGCAAATGTCATCTTGTGGGTTTGTTAGGCCCTTCGTGGCAAACAAATTCCCTATGAAGTAGATCTATCTCGCACTTCGGTAACGAATAAGTATTCTTTTACTTTATTACCTCAATTTTTCTAAGTGTTGAGTTCGGATTACCTCATTATCTAACTTCATTTTATCTGTTGTATGACTCACCTAGTTGTTAACAAACAGTTTAAGTTAAGTTTATAAAGAGCTTGTACATTTTTCAAAATCATTAATATTAAATTAATTGTACAGAAGTCATAAGTCACGAACTCAATATTTCATTAATAGTTAAACGATTACATAAAGATTGAAATTTTTACACAAAATTCCTAGAAACTAGAATGTAGTAAGGTTAAATTCAGACATTATCTTCATTTTCAGAGTCCAGCAAGGCCGGATCTAGTTGGGCTGCTACCAATTTTTCTTTGCCTCAACTTTGACAGACCTCATACCCTTCCAAATATACCCAAAGTATTTCTGCACTTAACTCCTCGGACGCATACGGTATTGATCCGAATTTGCTTATGCTAGATTCTCGGTTAAGGGAGGACTTACACTTCTTAAGGCTTTTTAGCTTATGGCGTAAGCTTAGGCGCTTGGATGAATGTTTTTCCTTTTCTTCACGGGCCTTTTCCTGAAGACTGTTGACTTGTATCATCAAGTTCTGATTGGCTGCAACAAGTTCTTCAGTATTAGCCTTTAAATCTTCGTTCTCTTCAACAAAACTGACATTCATATCAGCCAACTTTTGTTCACTAACTTTAGTCGTCTTCAGCTCTTCCTTTGTCGATTTCAGCTCATCATTAGACACCTTCAGAGCTTCCTTAGTCTGAGCCATCTCTCTCCGAAGACCCTCATTAGTATGGAGGACATCTCCATGTTGACTTCTCTCTTTTTCCAACGCAGACTTCAAAATGATATTTTCATGTCTAGCTGCGTCTTCTTCAGCTTCGACTTCTTGGGATCGAGGAAGAAGACGCCCAAAGACAGCATTGGCCTGTAGAAATTCGAAGATAGTCAGCTAAATCTTCAAGAGATAAGTATAATTTCAAAAGAACAAATAAATTACTATTTACCTTGGCATGATAACTCATTCCTTCCTTGATCAAGTCCAGAACGGAACTATTTCCAAACCGATAATCATCGGTATCTCTGACAAACGAATTAAAGAGTTGGAAAGGAAAATTGGCATTGAATTGGGGCCATAAAGTTGGGGACCCCATCGCATCATTTTGAAACTCATCGACAGAAGGCCTTGAAAAGAAGGGCATAGGTTCTTCACGAGTAGGTTTTTCATGAGGAGGTGATGGTGTAGGATCTGTGTATATGTTCTCGGGGGATGGAGAACGAACGGGAGTAAGTTCCCGAGTTGGTGAAGGGATAGATGATGAATTTGGTTGACTGGTAGATGGTTGTTTTCTCTTTCGGGATGGTGCTGCAGTGGGTTCGATTTGCTCTTCTTCATTAGCAACTCGAGTTTCCACTAGGGTTGTAGGGGGAGAATAGTTGAAGAAGACACTCTGAGTTCATCAGGGGTTAGGGGAGTAATCTTGGTTCTTAATTTTTTGACTCGAAAGACCTGTTTACGATCGTCTACGGATAGATCGAGTAAACTCCCATGAGCAGGTGTTGGGTTAATAATTGGTTCAAGTTCAGAGAGGGGTTCAGAATCTGATGGGATGGAAATTGGTTTGGATTTTTGGATGGCTCTCTTCTTTCGGTGAGGTTGGAGGATTTCTTCCGGAAGAATGGGTTCATCGTCTTCTGGTTCATGAATTTGGGGTTCAGCAGTATGTGTTTTAGTAGGTGGGTTGTCTTCGGATGGGGCTGCCTGTTGTGGAGGGTCGGCAGTGACTTCTACAGACTTTCCAGCCGGGTTGTCTAAAGATGGGGTTGCCTGTTGTGGAGGGTCGGCAGTGACTTCTGCAGACTTTCCAGCCAGGAAATCTTCCAAATCTCTTACGTCTATAGAAGACGGTTTAATCAAAGATACTACGAAAAATAGAAAGTCACATGTCAAAATCTATATCAATAAAAATTTCAAATAATTGTGCAAACAAATAAATTAAAACTTACATTTGTGCTCATATAACCAGGCTTGCTTAGTAAGAAGCAAGTAATTCCATTCTTTTGATGGGAAGTTGTCAAATAACTCTATCATTTCACCTACACATTCTTCCGAGATGTCACCGAAGTCAGTAGAAACTACGTCTTCAATGACCCAACCCGGCAAGGAAGCAATTTTTGGTCCTTTGATGAAGAACCACCCTTTGTGCCATCCTCTGTTGCTGGAAGGAGTATTGATTAGTGAGCGTC
Source organism: Panax quinquefolius (assembly GCA_020205615.1). NCBI lineage: Eukaryota > Viridiplantae > Streptophyta > Magnoliopsida > Apiales > Araliaceae > Panax > Panax quinquefolius. The sequence goes on along the minus strand of CM035160.1, from coordinate 82,520,529 downwards.
TTTTGAACTTCTCATCTGTCTTCGATGGTAATTTACTCAAAGCCTTAAACCCTTTTCCCGGGTTTGGCCAATCTTGTAAATACTTAAGAAGAAGTCAAGATAGGGCTCTACTCCTACTTCATGATAGAAAGCAATGAAGGCGAGGATATGAATGTAGGAGTTCGACACCAATTGGGCGAATCCATCACTGACAAACCCTAGAAGGGTAATCAGAAAAATGTGCAAGAGAAATCGAACCCCCTTCTCCAGAAGGGTCACTAGAACGGCCGTCCAACCTTCCGGTCGTTGATACATTCGCTCTTCGGACCATGGAACTCTCACCTGATGGGTATCAGGGATTTGATATCGAGTACGAATTCTCTTTAAACCAATCTCTGATATTTCAGAAGGAGTATTGGCGTGTGTAAAATTTTCCTTACTCCTGAAGAATTTAGAGGGAGTGTGAGGGGTTTTTGGAGGTAGATTCATGCTTGGTTTCTCGACTTGAGGGTTGGAACTCGAAGCTTCTTCGTTGGGACCTATGTTAGGTAGAACTATAGTAAGGGGGGTCGCCCGAATTGGGGAGCTCTGATTTGTATTAAGGGTCACCATTGTTGAGATCTTGCAGAAGGAAAGAAAGGCTCGAGAGTTGAAGAAGAGAACTCAGAGGTCTAAATTTCAAATTGGCAGGTAAAACTGTTAAAAATGGAGGAAATTATCTTTTATATTGACGGTTACACGGTACACGAGGGCGGCACATTTAATTAGCAGCAATGATAGCGAATGGGAAGGGGTAGCATCCGGATTTGGGTTTAATGCTTTAACCGGACTGGGCTTCTCTCTTTTGGGCCTCAATTTTATTTGAATTATTGGCTAGCACCTATCAGTTGAGCCTCGGTGATATTTCTCTTAACCCCTTCTAGTTTATTACCATTCATTTTATCATGGGCCTATATTATTAACAATCTTTCATTAAACATCCCGTTTAATAAAAGACTGAGGGGCAATGTTGGGCCATGATACTTTCACTATTGGGCCAGACCTAATGGGCTCCTCCCTTGGACTATGTTATATTTTTTCTTTTGGGCCGAATAGCTTAGGCCAATTCATTTGACCATTATATTGGGTCTTTCCGGTCAATGGGTCATCTTTATTGCATTGGGCTTAGTCATTGGATCGGCCCATTACACAAACTGTCTCTTATCCCAGCTTTGACTGGTAATCATTACAAAAATATAATTGTTGACTGTTATCTGCCACCTTTCTGCATGGCATTAATGAGGATAGGACTCAGATGACCGGCGATGGCAAACGATGGCGGCGGTGAGTAGTGGATGAAATGCACACTTTCTTTGAGATGACTAGGGATGAAATGTCGTATCGACGACGAGAGTGGGTGGCACGATAAACCAGGTTTGGAGTGCATATGGGACGACGATCATACAAGGGAAACAGGTAACAAAACAAATCACTGATCCAAATTATTATCGCTCTCAATACACTAGACATAATATTCCTCTATTGTTAACCTTGTGATCGCCGATACTGACTCTCACGCCGGAGCTATGCCCCGACGGTCAAGCCGTCAAGCTTTTGGTGTTGACTTGTTGAATTGTGCAGGATATCGGACACGTCTTGGTGATTGGGACGTGATGAAAGATCTTGGCGTCAACATTATCCAATTACTGCTTAATATTTATACAAACATAAATTGAAAAATGGACAAGTACTATTTTTTTGACAGAGAGATAAAATGCCATTATTTAGAAGACAAATGTAAGACCCCGAAATTTTTTTAAATAAAAAGGAATTTCCTTTATTTATTATTTTGAAATAGTAAGGGTGGATTTGATTAATGTGGATAGTTAAGGGTTAAATACGCAAATATTTCAAAATAAGCAAGTGGTTATAAAATATTCATTTTTGTTTGGGAATATTAGTTTGGTCGTGGAATATTAATCTTGTCTAGGGAATATTAAATTACAAATGGTAAGCGACCATGTGTGTGGGCCCCATAACTGAAAAGCGATTGGATGAGGAAAGCACGACAAAGTTTGGGTGGTTATAAATAACTTGGCGTAGTTATTCTGGGCGAAGATTTGTTGGAATACCGTTGGTTAAAATACTGATGTCTGGCGTGGTTGCAAGATAGCAGCACGGTATTACCACAATATTGTTGAATTATTGATTCGTGCGTAAGATGGCACTACTCAATAATTTTCACAAGAGTTCTTTATTCAATATTTTATTTTATTGATTCAATAATTGTTTGCGTTGATATTTTATATTATTCTTTGTTTCAATAATTGTCACCATGACGGTATTTCCCATTATCGGATCAATAATTCATATTATTTGAATAATATTATTAGATAACATTATTGGCAATGTCTAGAAAGTTACATCTAAGGAGAGGTTTGGTCACCTAAATTGCGGCGCCAAGATGGAGAGATCCTTATTGAAAGCCCCTCTTCTGAGGAACGACTGGTTGTCATAAATGTGATTCTGTAATATTATTTGTGAATAATTAATTATTGATTCATATGATAAGAAATATTTATTTTATATGAATATAAATGATGGATTTATTTATGTGGTTATTAATGAAGGAATTAATGTTGAGGTGTTTTATCGATTTTTATCGGATTGGAGGTATTAAAAATCAAATCGGGGTTTTGAGATATATATTGCGGGGTTATAATTTTTAATCCGACCGTTGGATTGTGGTAATTTTTTGGTATGTTATACATACATAAGTTGAGTATATGTCCACAAATTTTGAACCGTTAAAATGTACGAATGATTTGTTGTGAATTTTAAGAGGTGTCGGATTCGGAAATTAGGTTTATAATTGATTTTGGTAGAAAATTCTAGAATTGAGTGGGCCCCACTTGTGGTTGGTGAAAAAATGTGTCTTTGAATTTTATTTCAAATGTGGTGGGTGGCAATAGTAGCGAGTAAAGCCACCGGTAGCGAGTTAAGTCCGCTTGGCGTCTTAACATTTTCCTATAAATAGAGGGCTAAGGTAGAATTGAAAATCACACCGAAACATTAGCTTTCTCTCTCTCTCTATATTATTGGCGTATTTTGTGAGTATTTAGATACTTTGAGAGTTCTTTATTGATACAAGTTTCATTCAACATCACTTGAGCCTTTCCTTCCAAAATCTTGATTCTTTGAGGTAAGGATGTTATTTTCTTCTCAAATGATATTAATTCTTGATATCATTATCTTTGAAATATTGGTTGGTACTTTTTATCAAATTTGGAACTTTTTCATGTCGGGGTTACTATTCATGAGTTACTATTCACGAGTTACTATTCATGAGTTACTATTCACGAGTTACTATTCACGAGTACTATTCATGAAGCGTGAAGATGTTTTTTGTGGAATTTCTATCTTTTGGTGTCGGAGTTACTATTCACGTATACGACACTATTCACGTATATGGCACTATTCACGAATCGGCACGATTCATTCACCGAAAATGAAAATTTTCTTTTTAGTCTAAAATATCTATTCTGGATACTAGCTTTGATTGTATCCATGTTTTGATCATTCTTGAATTTTACTTCACTATGATTATTTATGAAGTATTTTTGAACTCGGATTGTTTAAAGTACGAATCCATAATATTTGTCATTTTGTTTCACTGGATTCGTTTCTTTAAAAATATTTTTCATCATCCTCAGTCTTAAATGATGATATTATTGAATATCTTTGGCCTGTAGTGCAAAGATGAATGATTTCTGAAGAATATCTTTGGCTGTAGTAATGCAAAGATGAGCGGTGTTTAAATGAACATAATGATCGATGATGAATATCTTTGGCTGTAGTGCAAAGATGAGCAGTGTTGAGATGAACATGACCGATTGATGAATATCTTTGGCCTTTAGTGCAAAGATGAGCAGTGTTGAGATGAACATGACCGATTGATGAATATCTTTGGCACATAGTGCAAAGATGAATATTTGATTTGAGAAGAATATTGATTGATGTTACTGGGGATAAAATATTGATGATGGATTTGTTGAATTCATAGATTATAGTAGATTTCATTCTCTATGTAACTCTTCTATGAATTATTATTTCATTGCGAATATTGATCTGAAACTTGTTGTCTATTGTATTCTATCGATTTTTCCTGTTGGAGACTAACGATAATTTGTTGTATATTATCTTAGTCATAACATTCTTCTTGGGCTAGTTGAGCTCACCCTTTTCTTTGTTGTTCCATTTTTCTTCTCGAGAGGCGAGAATGTAGCGAGTACTAGTCGGGGTATGGAATGAAGGTTCTAGAGAGAGTTGTTTAGTAGTCCTCACCATTATTGTAAAATAATGTATCAATAAATGTGATGAGGATTTATTTGAGTATAAATATTGTCTAGAAGATAATATTTGTATTTAAACTCACGCTTTCTTGTTGTAATAATAAAGTTGTAGTTGTTTACGTACCATGTATTTGGCGACTCGGGAATGGATTGGATGGAATGGACCTATTTTGGGGTCGTCACAGTTGGTATCGAGCTTAGGGATATGATCTCTGGCGGAGATCGGGAATAGAACTAGGAGGGAGAGCGAGTAAATCCTTTGCTAGTGTGTCCTACCTAAGCTTATTTGTTAGTTGGTCGAGATATAGGGATATTATGTGATTGATTTCCTTAATTAACCCTTGTTTTATGGCGATATTTGAGAATGTCGATGAGAATATTAATAGTGGTGTAAATGAGACCGTGGAGATGCACAGTACTTAACAACGAGGAGAAGCGTGCAACAGTGGCAATGTACCTCCCGTGAATAACACCACTGGCGGATGATGAGCGAGGGGATGTTTAAAAGCTTTTTGCGCTTCATGCAAAATCGGACGAGGGAGACTCGTGTTCAAAATCTGAGGAGGAGATGATAGCAATTCACGGGTGGTCACAACCAAGCGATTCAAAGAGTTGGGACCACCGAGTGCAGGAAAGCCGGATCCGATCATGGCGGAAACATGGGTCAAAGCAAATTACCAAGATATTCGATGTCTTGGGATGCGAAGAGCAGAAAGTTCCATTCGCTACTTTTATGTTCCGTGGCGGCGGCGATTCTTGGTGGGAATCGTGAAGCGTACCCATTCATTTTGCACTCGGTATGTCATGGGAGACGTTTGAAAATGCAGTTCAATGACAAGTACTTCCACGAAAGTATTAAGTCGTATGAAGGAAGTGGAGTTTATTAGACTAGAGCGAGAATAACATGGCGGTGTCCCAAAGATCGAGGCGAAGTTCATGGAGTTATCCGAGTTTGCACCTCATTTGGTGGAGAATGAGGACGTGATGACGGATGTTTCGATAGGTTTGAAACCCGGCATACGTCGATATCTCATTTCTCATAAATTTTCTCTCTATTCGGATGTTGTAAGCGAGGGCTCGGTTGTTAGAGCGAGATAACGAGTACGTTCAACCGAGGGACCATAACCGAGGATCATCTCAAGATAGCGATCATCGAATAATGATAACCAAATGGAGAAAGAAGAATACGGACAAAGGCGGTTACCACTCTGGTGGTAATCGTGGCCATGAAAATAGAAGAAGCGAGTCGGGAGGAGATTTTAAAAAGAGGAGATTCAACAACGACCATGTGAAGACGTCGGCGCCAAGATGTAATCGGGTTCCAAGGAGGAGAAAGACCATGCCGATCGTATGTTACAAATCACGGGAAAGAGGGACATATCATTAAACGCCCACAGCAGTTTAAGGTATGCTATAATTGTGGAAAAGGACATATCGCCGAGATTATGCGATATCAAAACCTAGTCAATGAGGCGGTGACTCAAAAGGATGTCCCAGAAAAGTCAAAGTCAACGATTCCTGGAAGAGCATTTGTCGTGACCGGTCAAAATACGAGGAACCCGAACGAAGTTAGCACGGGTTAGTTAATTATAAATTCTTGCGAAGTTTATACCTTACTAGATACCGGTCTACCCATTCTTTTATCTCTCTTGCTTGCGCTCAACGTTTGAACTTAACTACGGAGAAATTAGACTTTGACCTATTTATGGAGACTCCGTTAGGAGAAACTTTCATTACATCCGTTGTTTAAAAAAATCTTGCTTGATTCAGGTTGGCACTATCACATTACCTGTTAACCTTATTTCTATAGAGATATTTGCTTTTGATGTGATTTTAAGGTTAACTACTCATCATGCCAAAATTGATTGCTTTACGTAAGGTTGTTAGTTTTCATACTCTAAAGCAACTTTGTTATTCGATTCGAGCAATCAAACCATTGAAGTCAAACATTTTCATATCAAGCCATGAAGTCATTCGTTTATTACGGATGTCAAGTTTTCTTAGTCCATGTTATGGATTTGAATAAAGACACGTCAGATTTGAATAATATTCTTGTTGTTATTGATTTTTCCCGACGTATTTCTGAAGAATTTCTTGGCTTACTCCCAAAGCCCGATATTAAATTTTGTATTGAATTTGAACCAGTAGACAAAACTCATTTCTAAAATCTCATATCGAATGGCTCTATTGAACTTCGGGAGTTAAAAATTCAACTATAGAATTTGGTACATGAGCCTTTATCTTGTGACTTCCTTTGTGGAATTCACCTAAGCGAACTCCTGTAAGGGGCGTCGTATTCGTCTGCGATAGTAAAGCGATAGGTGTCATTGTGACGTCTTATCCAAGGTTGGGATATGAGTCACGGTTGAGAACAACCTAAGTCGAATCCGAAATCGTAGTTTTCAGGCTTAGTTGGTTATTATTATCGGAGATACGTTGAAGGATATTCCTAATCGCTATTCCATTAACGTAGCTAACTCGTAGAGATACAAAATTCGAATGGAGCAAGGAATGTGGGAAGAGCTTGAAGAACTCGAGAGGAGACTCATTTCAAACACATGTTACGACCATGCCATCCTGGAAAAGCGAGCGTGGTAGGCGGCGTGTTGAGTAGAAGATCGTATACAAATGAAAGTGCGATATTGTCAAAGACTCATTTCAGTATAATATACAAATAATAGAGATGGAGATGAAAACTCTAGGTACCCACGTGATGATATACTGATGCGTGATGATATCTGAGTATAATCGACTTTAATCGATAAAGTTAAAGTCGTTCGAGCTACACACCGGAGTGATGAATTTGAAGAAGGAGGTGCGAAGTTGTTATTTCAAAAGCGAGAATCGGTGAGGTGAGGAAAGCTCAAACCTTCGATTTATTAATCCAGTTGAAATTCTCGATCGAATAGGGCTGTGGCCTATAGACTCGTTTTACCGCCAAGTATGACGGCGTGTTCATAACGCTTTTCACGTATCGATGTTACGACCGAACTACGTCATTGAGTTAGAACCCAGACAAGATAGCCAAAGACTTAACGTATGAGGAGGTACTGTCGAGATTTTGGATAGGAAGGAGCATGTCCTACGCTAAGAAAGGTCATACCACAAGTTAAAGTTTTGTGGAGGAATCATGCTATAGAGGAAATGACACGGGAATTGAAACGGAAATGAAAGCGAGGTATCCTCATCTTTTGAAACACTGTGTAGTGCGTCACGTCCAATTTCGAGGACGAAATTTCATAAGGAGGGAGGTTGTAAACCTCGAAATTTTTTAAATAAAAAGGAATTTCCTTTATTTATTATTTTGAAATAGTAAGGGTGGATTTGATTAATGTGGATAGTTAAGGGTTAAATACGCAAATATTTCAAAATAAGCAAGTGGTTATAAAATATTCATTTTTGTCGGGAAATATTCGTTTGGTCGTGGAATATTAAATGCTTGTCGGGAATATTCGTATAACGCAATGGCAACCATGTGTGGGCCCCATAACGGAAGCGATTAGATGAGGAAAAGCGACAAAAGTTTGGGTGGTTATAAATAACGGCGTAGTTATTCTGCGTCAAGATCGTTGGAATACCCGGTGGTTAAAATCTGATGTCTGGCGTGGTTGCACAAATGTAGCACCGGTATTACGCAATATTGTTGAATTATTGATTCGTGCGTAAGATGGCACTACTCAATAATTTTCACGATGAGTTACTTTATCAATATTTTATTTTATTGATTCAATAATTCTTTGCGTTGATATTTTATATTATTGTTGTTTCAATAATTGTCATCGCACAAGTATTTCCCATTATCGGATCAATAATTCATATTATTTGAATAATATTATTAGATAACATTATTGGCAATGTCTAGAAAGTTACGCTCTAAGGAGAGGTTTGGTCACCTAATTGCGGCGCCCGATGAGGAGAGATCCTTATTGAAAGCCCCTCTTTCTGGGAAATGACTGGTTGTCATAAATGTGATTACATAATATTATTTGTGAATAATTAATTATTGATTCATATGATAAGAAATATTTATTTTATATGAATATAAATGATGGATTTATTTATGTGGTTATTAATGAAGGAATTAATGTTGAGGTGTTTTATCGGTATTTTATCGGATTGGAGGTATTAAAAATCAAATCGGGGTTTTGAGATATATTGCGGGGTTATAATTTTTAATCCGACCGTTGGATTGTAGTAATTTTTGGGTATGTTATACATACATAAGTTGAGTATATGTCCACAAATTTTGAACCGTTAAAATGTCACGAATGATTTGTTGTGAATTTTAAGAGGTGTCGGATTAGGAAATTAGGTTTATAATTGATTTTGGTAGAAAATTCTAGAATTGAGTGGGCCCCACTTGTGGTTGGTGAAAAATGTGCTGAATTTTATTTCAAATGTGGTGGGTGGCAATAGTAACGAGTAAAAGCCACCGGTAGCAGAGTTAAGTCTGCCTTGACGGCGTACAACATTTTCCTATAAATAGAGGGCTAAGTTAGAATTGAAAATCACACGAAACATTAGCTTTCTCTCTTTCTCTCTATATTATTGAGCGTATTTTGTGAGTATTTAGATACTTTGAGAGTTCTTTGTTCAAAGATAAAGTTTCATTCAAATCACTTGACCTTTCCTTCCGGCATCTTGATTCTTTGAGGTAAGGGATGTTATTTTCTTCTCAAATGATATTAATTCTTCAATATCATTATGCTGAAATATTGGTTGGTACTTTTTATCAAATTTGGAACTTTTTCATGTCGGGGTTACTATTCATGAGTTACTATTCACGAGTTACTATTCATGAGTTACTATTCATGAGTTACTATTCACGAGTACTATTCATGAAGCGTGAAGATGTTTTTTTTGTGGAATTTCTATCTTTTGGTGTCGGAGTTACTATTCACGTATACGACCTTTATTCACGATATCTGACACTATTCACGAATATTTACCACTATTCACCAAAAATGAAAATTTTTCTTTTAAATCTAAAATATCTATTCGGATACTAGCTTTGATTGTATCCATGTTTTGATCATTCTTGAATTTTACTTCACTATGATTATTTATGAAGTATTTTTTGAACTTCGGATTGTTTAAAAGTATGCGAATCCATAATATTTGTCATTTTGTTTCACCGGATTCGTTTCTTTAAAAATATTTTCATCATCCTCGGTCTTAAATGATGATATTATTGAATATCTTTGGCTTTGTAGAGCAAAGATGAATGATTTCTGAAGAATATCTTTGGCACATGTATGCAAAAGATGAGCGGTGTTTAAATGAACATGATGATCGATGAATATCTTTGGCACAGTAGTGCAAAGATGAGCAGTGTTGAGATGAATATGACCGATTGATGAATATCTTTGGCCTTTAGTGCAAAGATGAGCAGTGTTGAGATGAACATGACCGATTGATGAATATCTTTGGCTGTAGAAAAGCAAAGATGAATATTTGATTTGAGAAGAATATTGATTGATGTTACGGGGATAAAATATTGATGATGGATTTTGAATTCATAGATTATAGTAGATTTCATTCTCTATGTAACTCTTCTATGAATTATTATTTCATTGCGAATATTGATCTGAAACTTGTTGTCTATTGTATTCTATCGATTTTTTCCTGTTGGAGACTAACGATAATTTGTTGTATATTATCTTAGTCATAACATTCTTTACCGGGCTAGTTGAGCTCACCCTTTTCTTTGTTGTTCCATTTTTCTTCTCGAGGCGAGAATGTAGCGAGTACTAGTCGGGGTATGGAATGAAGGTTCTAGAGAGAGTTGTTTAGTAGTCCTCACCATTATTGTAAAATAATGTATCAATAAATGTGATGAGGATTTATTTGAGTATAAATATTGTCTAGAAGATAATATTTGTATTTAAACTCACAGTTTTACTGTTGTAATAATAAAGTTGTAGTTGTTTCTGTACCATGTATTTGGCGACTCAGAATGGGTTGGATGGAATGGACCTATTTTGGGGTCGTCACAACAAATATACGAAGTTAAAAACACTCGCTTTCCAAAATATTCTGCCTTGTATAAGCCCACAAGGAACAGGGCCAAACTTCCTCAAATCATTGGAAACATATTTCTTATCTCCCTCAATCCAAACATGCCCTTCAGGAACCTACAAATATTAAACGAATTATGACTCTACACAGAAAACCCAAAAAAATAAAATAAATCAACAAAAATGGGTTAAAAATGAAACAAAAATCTTAGTGATTTAGTTTCTTTTGAAGGTAAGGAGCATAGTAGGACCATGAACCTGCAAAGCCCCAATTATTGATTTAGTTTCTTTTGAAGAAGGATTACATCGTACACAAAAAAAATCAAAAGATTAGAGAAAATTACAATAGCAGTGGTTAAAAGATAGGTGTTTGTGACATGAAGGGTTTGCCGACGAACAAGCCAGCGTCAAATGCTACCCAATACCTTTGAATTTATCTTCCTCCCGCTTTCTTCACAATTCATCATTTCCACTTAAATCTTGGTGAAATCCGTTTCAGAGAAATCAATATGCGGTGAATCAAATTCTGGCTCCGGAGATTTATTGGCGCCCCATTCCTTCTAATCCTCGATTTCAGGCAGCGATTAGGAGGATGAGGGGGAGAAAAGTAGGACAACTATTTCTGATTTGGGAGGAGAACGCGTAAATCTTCCAAAACGACACCATTTTGGAATACTATGTAGAAAATAAAAAACACGGTTGTGCTTGTCTGGATCTGCACCATTCTTGATTGCTTCCATTGGAAATTGTGCCAAATATCTATCTGATGAATCCGGTTACCATTTTTATATGGTTATGCAATTGTCATGTTGCCACCGGTATTTTTACTTGTAGTTCCCGTTAAAGTTGTAAAATAAATAAACAGTTCTAGTTCGATTCGTACTCGTTTGACTAAAAGTACGATTCGTGTTTGATCAGAAATATAAATGAGCCAAATATGAATAAATTTTGAAGTTTAGTAAATTGCTCGAACCTCTTCAAATTGCAATTTTATATTGATACTCGGATCATATTCATTCAAAAAGTTCAAATTTGACATCATGCTCGACTCGAGTAGCAAAATGAACCTCAATCAAACCTTATTTTATACTCGATAAATTCTGTGAACCAAATCCGAGCACCTCAATACTCGGCTCGACTCGATTCATTTACACCCTTAGTTGTAGTGGTTCATTTGTTATATTGGAGCTTTGTCCCGGCCGTGCCGTTGATTTCAATCTATAAATCATTCCCATATATATATATATATATATATATATAAGCTATACTTTAGTCAAGTTTAATTATGATTATTTAATAAATTCTTAATAAAACAAAGTAATTTTACTCCTAAAATTAAAATTTTCATTTTTAAGTATATGTATGTATGTATATATAGATGAATATTGATCTGATATTGGTTCTACTTGCTGCATGTGTCTTACAGTATTGTTTGACATTCTTCATCACGATGCGATTCTTCCCTATGTTTCTTTAAGTATGGGATTACCAAATAGGTTTGTAATTATATTGCAAGTATAAATTAAATTTTCTTATTAATTAGACTAGACTACTTTTCTGTCAAATTATGATTAGATATATTAATACATGATATTGGATCATGTTAACGCCAAGATCTTTCCTCACGTCCCAATCACGTAAGATGCGTCCAAATCCTGCACAATAAACACGACAATCGCCAAAAGCTTGAAGGCTGGACCGTCGGGGGATAGCTCCGGCGTGAGAGTCAGTACAGACGATCACAAGGTTAACAATGGAGGAAATAATATCTAGTGCTTGAGAGAGAGAATAATTCAGTTAAGTGTTACCTACCTTGATTGTGTGATGCCTTTGCTAACATATACCCCAAAGACCGATTTTCCGTGCCACCCACTACTGCTGACACAGTCCCCCACCCATGGTCATCTCAGCCGAATGCATGCAGCTCACCCACTACATCTTGTCACTGTTTGCCACCGCCGACCGACTATGAATCCCATCCACATTAATGTTTGGCAGAGATAACAGTCAACTGTCATATTCTTTCATCATTACCGGTCAAAGATGTAGATATTTAAATATGTAATGGGTCGATCCAGTAATTTAGCCCAAGTCTTACAAGATCCAATCAAAGTAGTCCACTGAGTTGGCCCAATACTTAAGATATTGTGATCCAAGGGAGGGGCCCATTCGGTCCGGCCCAATACCCAAAGTATAATGGCCCAACATTGCCCCCCAGTCTTTTATTAAACAGGATGTTTAATTAAAGAGTATAAATGTTATAGGTCTGGATCAAAAGGAATTATGATAAGATTAATGAAGGCCCAAAAGGATCTTACCGAGGCCCAAAAGAGAAATACCAATCAACAATTCAAATGAAACCAGAAGTCCAATCGATGGAAACCACTTCGGTTAAAGTTTTAAACCCAAAATCAGACATTACCTCTTCCCCTCCTACATCATTACCTCCAATTAATGCGCCGCCCTCGGTTTTCATAAAAATTTGAAAAGACCGCCTACTATAAAAGGTACTACACACTAACTTTAGACGGTTCCCTGCCATTTCGAATTTACAAAAGCTTATTGCCTTCTCCTTCTTCCAGATTTCTTTCTTTCTCTCTGCAATTAATCAACAATGGCTTCCCAGAGTTCAGACCAAGGTTCTCCCCTTCGAGTATCTCCTATTACCACCATTCCTCCTAACGCAAGCCCTAGCAAAGAGGCTTCGAGTTCCAATCCCCAAACCACTTCCCAGCCCCTCCGAATTCTTCGCGAGCAAAGAACAATACCCCCACGCCAACACTCCTTCTACTGTTATCGAGATCGAACTTCGCAAGATTAAGACTCGCTACCAGATCCCCGATACCCATCTAGTAAGGGCTCCGGGGTCCAACGAGCAAATGTACCAACGTCCGATAGGTTGGATGGCCATTCCTGTGACTCTGCTTGAAAAGGGGGGTTTGATTCCTTCTTCACATTTTTCTGGTTACCCTATTAGGGTTTGTTGGCGTTGGGTTCGCCCAATTGGTGCCGAATTCATATATTCATATCCTCGCCTTCATCGCCTTCTGCCACGAAGTAGGCGTTGAACCCACTCTCGATTTTTTCTTCACCATTTACAAAATCGGCCAAACTCGAGAAAAGGGGTTTAAGTCTTTGAGTAAGCAAGCACCGAAGACAAGCGAGAAGTTTGAGAGGCGTTCTCTGGTCTCGACCCCTTCTTGTAACAAAGGATGGCATAAGGGGTGATTCTTCATCAAGGGGACAAAAATTACTTCTCTGCCGAACTGGTCTATTCAAGAAAAAGTCTCTGCAGATTTTGGTGGCATTCCTGAAGAACGGGTGAATGAAATGATAGAGCTCTTTGAAAACTTCCCGAAAGGATGAGTGGAATTACGGACTCCTCACCAAACAAGCATGGTTGTATGACCATAATTATAAGTCTCGAACTGTCCTTCGTACTATTTCTTGAATATTTTAGATAGTATTGATTCTGAATAATTGTTATATACTCCTTGTAGTGTCTTTGATCAAGCTGACCTCTTCAGATATAAGAGATTTGGAAGATTTCTTAACTGGTAAACCTTCAGAAATAACTACCGAAGTCCCCACAGTTGAATCTCCACTGGCTGACCCTCCCATCACAGAGACATCTACTACTGAACCTCAAACTGTCGAGGAATCTATTCAACCTTGCCAAAAGAAGAGAGCCATCCGACAACCCAGATATGCCCGTATGGAAACAAACCATCCGCCTGAACAAACCCCTGAACCACCAAACTTTGCTCCTGTCAGAGGGAGCTTGCTCGACCTGCCCATGGACGAACGAACCCGAGTCCTTCATGTTAAGAAGCTAAGGGTCAAAGTCACTCCTCTCTCCGCCGATGCCCTTCGGGTGCCTTCTTCCACATCTGATCCTTCCCTAACAATCCCCGTAGAGATCCAAATTTTAGATGATAATGAGCAAACCGAGTCCATCCCTTCACTTTCTCGTAAAAGAAAACAACCTTCTAATATTCAACCGAGTCCAACACTGGTCCCTTCACCACCACGTGAAACTACTCACGACCGATCCCCATCACCTGAAAATGTTTACACCGAACCATTGCCAAGTCCTGAACGATCTGTACCTTCTCCCTCGAAGCCGTCTTCTTCAGAATTTCAAAATGAGTCCATGGCATCGCCGACTCTATGGCCTCAATTCAATGCTAATTTCCCCTTCAAACTCTTTGATGCTTTCGTCTGGGACACTGACGACCATCGATTTGGTAACAGCTCGATCATGGATTTAATTGATGAGGGCATAAGTTACCAGGCTAAGGTACCTTTTCAATATCTTGTTTATGTAGTCTTCTGCTCATATATAAACTTGTTAGGCTAACACTGAACATATGCATATGAACGCTGTATTTGGATGTTTACGTCCAAAATATAAAGAAGCCAAAGCCGAAGAGGAGGCTGCACGAAAAGAAAATGCCATACTAAGGTTGGCTTTGGCGAAAGAAAGAAGTAAGCGTGATATTGCGCTTTTCAACAACGAATGTCTTCAAAAAGATTTAAATCAGACCAAAGAAGAGCTGAAGACCACCAAGGAAGAGATGAAGACAATCAAGGCTAGACATCACGACATCGTCAATATGAATGTAGACTTGGTCCAGAATAATGAAATTCTGAAGACTAAGAGTGAAGAGCTGGCTGTTGCTAATTCAAGCCTAGTGAAGCAAATTGACGAAGTTCAAGTTAAGGCCAGAGTTGACAAGGAGAAACATTATGTCAGGCGTCGCAAACTTCAAAGTAAACTTCATAAGCAAATTCAAGCAGAATATCGGGAATTCGACGAGCTGAACGCAGAAATCGTAAAAATTTATTCTGAGGGTTATGAGATTTGACGAAGCCGTGGCAAAGAAAAGCTAGTAGCGACCAAGGTAGATCCAACTCTTCTGGACTCTTTAGATGGCGAAGACAATGCCTAAAACAGTTTACTACTTCTTCCTAGATTTAGGTTTTTTGTAAAGATTTCCATCTTTCTATGTAAACAGTTAAATATTAATGAATAGTTAACTTTGTTCCTTATGACTTCGGTATTAATCCTTTCTTGTCGATAATTCAGTATCAATTATCTTGAAAAATGTATGAGTTTCTTTTTGAACTTAACTTAAACTGTTAATAAATAACTAAACAAGTCATATAACAGATAATATCAAGTTAAATAACGAGGCAATCCGAACTCAACACTTAGACAAAATCAGGTAATAAAGTAAAGGGATACTTATTCGTTACCAAAGTGTGAGGTAGATCTGCTTCATCGGAAATTTGTTTACCACGAAGGGCCTAACAAACCCACAGGATTCCTCTGACCAGATAGGCTACCATCGAATGGTCAGTGAGTCCACCCAAACCTCCTTACACCGATGAAATTTGCCTACCACGAAGGGCCTGGCAAATTCATAAGGACCACCTACCGATAAGGCTACCATCGAATGGTCAGCGAGTCCACCTGAACCTCCTTACACCGATGAAGTTTGCCTACCACGAAGGGCCTGACAAATTCATAAGGACCACTTGCCGATAAGGCTACCATCAAATGGTCAACGAGTCCACCCGAACCTCCTTACACCGATAAAGTTTGCCTACCACGAAGGGCCTGACAAAAATCATAAGGACCACCTATCGATAAGGCTACCATCGAATGGTCAACGAGTACACCCGAACCTCCTTACACCGATGAAGTTATGGACATCAATGAACAGAAGACGAATTTGAGAAAAGGATCTTTTATTGATGATGTTTCAAAATATTTTACAAAATTCCGTTATACTGATACCGTATCTACTGAAAATATTTCCGAAGTCTGCCGGCGTGCCAAGTATTCTTGATCTCTGATCCGTCTAATGCCCTCAACCAATAAGTCCCTGGCTTCGGTACTTCAACAACTTCATACGGTTCTTCCAAGTTCGGCATCATCTTTCCCAAGTTTTGAGGCATAGATGCTTCGACTTCCCTGAGGACAAAATCTCCCACTTCAAATCTACGAAGCTTTACCCCCTTATTATAATGTTTAGCCACTCTTCGCTGATAGGCCGCTAATCTGATCAAAGCTATTTCCCTGACTTCTTCGAGTAAATCCAGATTGACCTTTAGCCCTTCTTCATTGTAAATCTCTTTGAATTAACTGACCCGAAGACTTGGAGATCCAATTTCAACTGGGACTAAGGCATCAGTACTATAGGCCAGCCTGAAAGGTGAATCCCCTGTTGTAGTCCTCGGTGTAGTCCGATAAGCCCATAATATGCTGAGAAGCTCCTCTGGCCATCTTCCCTTTGTTTTATCCAGTCTTCGCTTGATCCCATTCAACAACGTTCTGTTGTTCACCTCGACCTGCCCGTTCAACTGTGGATGAGCAACTGAAGTCTTTCTGTGCTGAACCCCCAGTTCCTTCAAAAATGCTTCAAATTTCGATCCCACGAACTGGCGTCCGTTGTCCGATATCACCACCTTAGGAATTCCGAAATGAAATACTACTGACTCATTCATGAACTTCAAACATTCTTGTTCCGTTATCAACCTAAGTGGCTTCGTTTCAACCTATTTGGTCATATAATCAATGGCGACTATAACAAAACTGACTTGACCTTTAGCTTTCGGCAATGGACCCAGTATATCAACCCCCCAGACAACAAAGGGTATAGGAGATAAAATCGAGTATAGCTCTTCTGGTGGCTGATGTGGGATCGAACTGTGGAGTTGACACTTCTCGCACTTCTTGACGTACTCCATAGCTTCCTTCAAGATTGTAGGCCAGTAGTATCCCTGATGAAGTACTTTGTAGGCTAATGACTTAGCAGCTATATGGTCACCACAAATGCCCTCGTGAACCTCTCGAAGAGCATATTCAGCTTCGGATGGAGTTAAACATTTCAGTAGTGGAGATGAAAAGGTCCTTTGAAAGAGATCCCCATCTATCAAACCAAAGTTAGCACTCTTATATTTGACTTTCTTGGCCAGCATCTGATCCGAAGGAAGGACGCCATCTGCCAGATACTCCAGATATGGAGTCAACCAATAGTTGGAACGATTAATACACATTACTAAATCGTGTTGAACACTAGGATGCTGCAAAATTTCTACGTAAACGGACCCATCGAAAATATTAGCATCCGTAGTGGCCAGTTTTGACAGCGCATCGGCAATGGAATTGTCATTACGCTCGACCCCTTGGAACTAATACGAATGGAAATACTGAAGCCGATCCATCAACTCTGCCAAGTACTTGATCATTCTCTGACCTCGAGCTTCGTATTCTCCTAAGACTTACCTGACGACCAACTGAGAATCACTGAAGATGACTATCCTCTGCACTTCGAGACTCTTAGCCAGTCGTAACCCTGCTAGCACCGCCTCTTACTGTAACGTCCACGAATTTGAAACTCCTTATTAATTAAATATGTGATTTAATTTTTATGATTTAGCTTTGTGAGTTATTTAAACCTTAAGTGGTTATGTGAATTTACGAAATGATTAAAGGGAGTCATTAATAGTTGATTTAAATTAGTGGACTAACCCTAAGATTCTAATATCAAAGACTTGATAAGAGTATTAATTAAATATTCAATTTATTTAAATATAGTAGCAATGAGTTGAACACATTGATTAATTTGTAATTATGAGTAATTAATTGATAATGTGTTAATTAATAATTATTATGAATAAATAATAATTAATGTGTAATAGATTAATAGTTTATAAAATGATTATATCGTTTACTTGATTAACTTGTACAATATAGTAAACATTTATTATATGGTAGCTAACTATATATTTTATATTGTACAAGGTGGCACATTAATAGTCTATATATTATATATAAAGCTATATAGTATGAGTTATTTGCATTCATGTGAGTTGTATAATAATATTGTTATATGATATGAAGTGTGTGGGTAAAAATTCATGTATACCCTATTGACATATAATAATATCAATTATTAAATTAATAATGATTTCATTAAGTTATTATGATGATAACAGTCATGGTAATAGAAAATGTACATAAATTATATGTATATGCACTACTTGATATCTTGTAATTTGGAAATACACTGTATGTTCTTTTAAATCATTATAACCTATGTTATGTGAGATGAATTGTGCATAAATAATTTATAACCAAAGTATATATTATGTATATTATGTATTAGCCAAGTGTGGCATTTCATTTCTTTTGCAAATGCTGAGTTTTGGTCCTTGTCCCAAAATTTGTGGCACAAAGGTACAATGAATAGTAACCTAAAACCAATTTACGTATTTTCCAAATGGGCTAAGCATTGGTAATGATTTCTAGGCCAATGGCTATAAGGATGGCTGGTATTGAGTTGTTCAACCACTCTCTAGTAACCATTGTTTTCCTCCATTACACCATGAGCTCAACCTTAGTGCAATGGTGTTATCTAGTGCAAGTTTCCATTACAAATAGAAGCTTCAATTACAATTTTTGGTTGCTAGCAATTCTAAGTTGAGAAGTTCTAAGTTGCTGAGCATATTGTAGAATCATACTCAGTGTGTGAGGAGTTCATTTCAAGCCTAACAAGGTATAAACTCTAATTGTGTTCTTAGTTGGGTATTGTCAAATTCTTAGGAATTTCTTGAATTCCTTGTTAATCAATGTGAATTATCATGCCATGATATGTTTATGATATATGTCTACATGTTTGAAGTCTTAATTGATTGTTTGGAGCATGTTTAAACTAAAAGGGATCAAAGTGGTTAAGGCTCGCAAATGAGTCGCTTCTTGTCGATGTGGGCATGGCGCAATGCCTCTTATTTGTCTTAAGTGGGTAGCAATTGCTGGTAAATCAAAAAATCGCTTCATCTCCGAGATGTATGTAGTCAGCTACTTATTTGTACTAGGGTGCAACGCAGCTGCGCCATACCTCAGAACCAGTTGTTGGTTTCTGTTTGTGATATGTGTTACTAAATTGAAGTTATGACCTATATACATGCCTATAGAGGAGTATAACATGATATATAAAGCCTTTGTATGTGGTATGAAGTAATCAATTTGGATTAGTAAGAAAGTTGTAGCAAAACTTAAAGTTTTCAAAACTAACTTTGAGGAAAACTTATGTTCGCAAGTTCTGAACTTACGAGACCATTTACATGTCTGATTTGGAACCTAAGTGAACATGATATATGATGTATAGTGTCTTTATCATGATTCAAACTTGTTAGCTTTGTGTTAGAGAATGTTTTAAAGGAAAAGTTTGTTATATTAAAGTAATATACATGAATACTACATGATTTAGGTTCTAGTGTTTAAAGAGGTTAAACATAACTTAACTCCTCATGATATGAGTTCTAAAGTTGTCTTGAATGTGTATATTGCATCATTCGTGATAAAAAGACTTCAAAGACAACCTTGGACATATTTTCAAACATAAGTTGCATATTATGTGAGTACTTAGATACTAAAGTAGTAAGATGTCATGTTATGACTATAATACTCCTATACATGATACATATGTACTAAGCATAATGGTTACATGATTTTTATGTTAATGACATATAAATTGGAAGTTAAAACTTGAAGTAATGAACTCAAGTATGATCATGTGTTATTTGTGAAACTCTAGCATTTATGTATGTTAAATGGTATGTGTTATTAACGTGTTAGAGTTGAATTTGAAGTCGAGAGACAGCTTCAAACACTGTCTCGCGAGGGCGAAATGTTTCTTGTACCGCCCCATGCCTAGACCAGTAAATTTACACCATCCTATAATTTTGCCAAATTCTATTTTTGGTTCTGAAATTTAAGGCATGCTTACATGTTTTCTTTATCTTGTAATATGTGACCAATGTGCCATGTAATGTGTTAAGAAACATGCTATGTGATGACTTAATTCTTTAAGTGTGGACTCATCTTAGTTTACACGTACTAATTGAAAGACCGACTTGTTAATGTTAGGTCATTTCAACGCAATTAGTTAAAGCTAGTATTATAATCAGTGAGGTGAGCAAACAAAAGTAAGTATCCTAAACCCTTGCATTACTTTAATTAACGCATATCGTAAGCAAGTATCTAAACCTTACGCACTACCTTTATTTTGTGCAAATAGGTATATGTTTATGCAAGTTCTTTGAACCCTACTTTTATTGAGCAAGTTCCTTGAACCCTACTTTTGTTAAGCAAGTTTCCCTGAACTTACCCTAAATTATATTGAGCAGGTTATTGTTTAATTGAAAGTTATTTGTTTGAGCTTGAACTTTATTTCCAAGCATGTTATTAAGTGGGTTAATTACATTACAATTATTCCACATCGATATTATTGACATTCGCACTTAGTGCACTTGAATTCGTACAGTCTTGGACTTGTACTTCATTTAAAGTTTTATAATTCTTGAACTGTGTCAGATAGAGTCTCAACCTTTGTTCGGTCAGACAAGTTTATGAAGTTTTATAAAAAGATATCCCAACCAATTGATGGTAAGGATTCTTAGACTGAATGAACACCCCTCTTATGATAGGGGAGTACCCCAGGTATCTAATATAAGATACAAAGAACAGATTTAAATGTTATGCATATACATGGTGTACGCGAGGCTGATCCCCTCAAGTACTTATTCTGTAGCCAGTAACCAAAGGGTCAATTAATTATTGATTCCATTGGAGTGTTATAGTTCAAAGTCTACTTGACTAATAGTTATTCTAAAAGCAAATCATTGTCTTTGCTTCTAATATTCATATTATTGAATCCTTCAGATATTCATATTGTTGAATTCTTTGCCAGATATTTTCCTTTCATCATGATATATCCTTATTGTTGTATTTAACTTGTTGAGCAAACTTGTTGCTCATCCTTGCTATATCATGAATTATATTGCAGCTAAGCCCGAGACCTCAGGAAAGGACAAGGGTAAAGGGAAGATGTAGGATAGTCTCCAGGAGCAGACTTTATTATACGCATAGTTTAAATTACTGTTATATAATGTGAAACCTAATTATTATTTTAGGGTATATTTGTAAGATTGTATTTTAAGGTTATCGAATCTTGGGACTAGTAACACCTTTTGAATGAACGACGTACGTTTATTATATTCCGCATTTTAGTTATCGTACATTGTTTAGAGGTGGATGTTAGTATTTTATCGTGATGACCGAATCGGGGTCAGAGGACCCGAATTTGGGGCTGTCACACATACTCTGCCTCATTGTTCGTAGCCCTGAACCCAAATCTGATGACCTGTTGCACTTTGAATCCCTCCGGACCTGTCAAAATGATCCCTGCTCCACTGATGTCCGAAGTAGAAGACCCATCTGCATACAGCGTCCATGAGCTCTGTTTCTGTTGAAGAACCGCAACTACCCTGTCTGACCCTTCAGCTTCTGTCACAGCATCATCCACTTCAGAAAACAAACATCCGACCACAAAATCAGCCAAGGCATGCCCTTTGATAGCTGTTCGGGGATGATATTCAATAAAAAATTGGGACAACTCCATTGTCCATGCAGCTAATCTTCCCGAAACTTCAGGTTTGCCCAGAACCTTTTTCAAAGGTCGATCCAGATATACCACCAACAACCGACCACGAAATATTGCCTAAGCTTTCGACTAGCTATCATCAAAGCAAAGGCAAAATTTTTAATATTTGGGTACCTTGTTTCAAATCCCTAAGGATATGGCTTACATTATAAACCGGTGCTTCTTACCCCCTACTTCACGCACCAAAACTGCTCCCACTATCAACGAATTAGCTGTTAAGTACAAATACAGAGGCTCAGCAGGAGCGGGCTTCACCAACAAAGGCGCCGAAGACAAATAGGTCTTTATACTCTGGAAGGCGTCTTCGCATTCCGAAGAACACTGGAATGTCTTCGCATTCTTTGGCCCTTTCAATGTGTCGAAAAATGGCAAACATCTTTCTACCGACTTGGACATAAACCTCCTCAAAGCTGCAATCCTCCCGGTCAGACGCTAAACATCTTTAAATGACTGAGGAGTCTTCATATTCAAGATTGCCTAGATCTTCTCCGGGTTGGCTTCGATACCTCTCTGACTGACAAGATAACCCAGAAACTTGCCAGCACCAAGACCGAAGGTGCACTTGGTCAGATTTAGCCTCAAGTTATGATAATGGACCGTTTGAAAGCATTCTTCCAAATCATCCAAACGTTTCTGTACAAGCACGCTCTTTACGATCATATCATCGATGTACACCTCCATATTTCTGCCCAGCTGGTATCTGAAGATGAAGTTCATCATTCTATGGTACGTTGCTCCCGCATTGATCAGGCCAATGGTCATCTTCTTGTAGGCATATACCGAATGATGCATAATGAACGTCATCTTCGGTATATCCTCGTTACACATTGAAATTTGATGGTAACCAGAGAAAGCATCCATAAAGCTCAATAAAGCATACCCCAAAGTCGCATCGATGAGTTGGTCGATGTGGGGTAGAGGATAGAAGTCCTTTGGGCAGGCTTTGTTCAAATCCGTGTAGTCAATGCAAACTCGCCACTTCCCATTACAGCACCATATTTGCCATCCACTCCGGGTAGTCGATCTCAAAGATGAAGTCCGCAGCCAACAGCTTCGCAATCTCCTCATCAATGATCCGCTGGCGTTCTGGTAAAAAAATCCGCCTCTTCAGCCGAATTGGCTTCTTAGATGGGTCTACCTCCAGCCGGTGTTCATCATTCTTCCTACTCACCCCTGGCATATCCTGAGGTTCCCACGCAAAGATATCTACGTAACAGCGTAGCAGCTCCATAAGGTTCATCCGGAGAGGTTCCGGCAGA
This sequence comes from Panax quinquefolius, assembly GCA_020205615.1. Classification (NCBI taxonomy): domain Eukaryota; kingdom Viridiplantae; phylum Streptophyta; class Magnoliopsida; order Apiales; family Araliaceae; genus Panax; species Panax quinquefolius. The sequence continues at coordinate 82,497,427 of CM035160.1, read as the reverse complement.
CCCGAACCTATCTTTACGGTTTTATCTTTCTTGCCAAGAATAAGCTTGAACTCTTCTGTTTCCCCAGCTGGCATGACTAATGGTTCTAAACTGCTTTCGATGAAGGGCTCGATTTCTATCGCCATCGTCTGTTTCTACTTCGACACCCCTACCCCCGAAGCAATCACTATATTCCTGTAGCATCTTCTAGCCAAGTCCAAATCTCCAGCCACCTCCCCAACTCCATGAGCCGTTGGAAATTTGATTTTCAAAGTGGGCCTCCCCAGAATGGCATTGTAGGCAGAATCTACATGCACAACATAAAATTTACAAGTAATTTCTACATGTTGAGGAGCCATGCCGAAGATAACCGATAGCTCAATAATTCCAACCACCTTGACTGGATCGTTGCTGAAGCCATACAAAGGAGCCTCCTGCCCGATCTCCATCTTTCGCCCATCCAGATGCATCCTCTTATAAGCGTGGGCATACAGAATATCCACAGAAGACCCATTGTCGATCATCATTCTCTTTATATCCACCAAACCCACCTATGCTGTTATCAGCAGTGATCCCTCATGTGGTTCGATGGTTTCCGAAGGGTAATCCTCATCAGTAAAGGAGATTACCGTCCCTGGATAATGCATATCGGTCCTCAGGAGTGTACCCGCCACTGACATGACCGAATCCAGATATCCTCAGCATTTCTTTCCAACAAGTTTGCCAGAAGTTCCCCCAGTGATGACATCTACCACATGCCTCGCAGTATCGTCCAGAGCACAATACAGTTTGAAATGGGCCGAAAGCAACCCTAACAGCTCTCTCTCTCTTTCTTGGGCTTGTTGAGTCGTTCTCAAAGAACATATATTGAACTGTGGTACCCCTTGAACCTTCCTCTCGATGAAGTCCTTCAGACTAGCACAATCATTGGTATCGTGACCAAAGCCTGATGATAGTCACAGTACTTGCGAGAATTATCGGCTTTGGGTTTATGGTTATCCCGAGGTGGTTCATATATAGGTTGATTTTTGATCTGGTCTAAGATGACAGCCCTATCAGTATTCAGTTGGGTGTACATCCTATTCAGTTTCTGGGTCCGAGCGGATGAACGACCTCCTCCCTGTCTCCAGTTGTTGTTATACTTCTTTGACCCTCCATCATAGCGGTCATTATTCCCTTCATTCTTCTTCTGGCCCCCGTCAGTTTTGTCCCGATCTGTCTCCTTCAACTTGTCCGAAGAAGGACGCTTCAGGCTATTCATAGCCTCCTCTACCACTATATAGCCTTCCGCCTTATCGAAAGCTTCTGCGAGACTCTTTGGGTGGTGAAACATCAGCTTCTTCACTAATTTCTCTGACTTCACCAAGTCCAAACCGTTTTGGAACAGTCCAACGGCTTGAAGATCATTCAGGTCGGTCACTTGGCCGACTGCTTCCCGAAATCGCTTCACATATTGGCTCAAAGACTCATTCGAATATTGTCAAACCTGAGCAAATGAGCCGATTGGTTTCCCCCTCCTCTTATTACTCCCGAAATGAGCATGGAACTTACTGCACAGATCTGTCCATTATGAGATTGAATCCAAAGGCAAAGTCCGCATCTACTGCCTGACGTCTTTACGGAGCATTGTAACAAAATTATGACACTTAGCAGCATCGCTAATGTCATAATAATCCATCAGTCTGTCGAACGCCTGAATGTGGTCATAAGGATTTCCAGATCCATCATAGCTCTCCAAATGGGGCAACTTCTTGGTGGGGTCAGCTTTTTCTTTGAGAATCTCCGCGGAAAAAGGGGATGCCTTCGTTCCCGAAGTATCCTTTACTTGTTGGACTTCGGGAAGCTGTTTTCGAAGCTCTTTTAACTCTTTGACCAGATACTCTACTCCTTCTAGCTGAGACGAGACCTCCTTCTCCGGCGACTCTCTCTTCTTCTGAGTAGACTGGCCTTTATTATTTGAACCCTCAACCTTCGAGGGACTTTTCTATCGACGAGTGTCCACAGGGTGGTGTACCCTCAGTGGACTCTCTGGTGTACGACCCCTGGATCTTCTTCGTCGTGGGGCTCTGTTGCTGTGGTGAGAATACTCAAGGCGGGATGCCTTCTTTGTATTCTCGGGCGTGTACTCTCTGGATCTGCCTCTTTGTCTGCTTCGACCCTGCTCCTTAGAACCGATAGGGTGGGTTGCCCTCTTTGATCTCTGGGGAGTAGGTCTTCTGGATCTCCTTCGTTCGCGAGGTTGGCGTCGAGATTCACGACCTGAATGGGCAGGTTCCTTTCCCCTCCTGTGCCCATGCCCTTCAAACTAAACATAGCTAGACGTTGCGTCTTTCAACTCTGCCATCCAAAACATCTGCTCGGCTATGTCCTGTCTTTGTTTCAAAAGCACCTCCATGGCCTTGTCTGCTTCGTCTGCCATCTTGGCCAACTTGGAGGCCTTATCGTCCTGATCATCTCGGTGTCGGGTTCTAAGCGGTGTGCCTTCTACCCATTTCCGATCATGATCAGATCCTTTTTCGGCCATGAAAACCAGTCTTCTCTTAACATTACCAACGGCCTTCGGGTGAGAACCTTCAGATGCACGTTTGGAAGTCGTGCTGGCATGAACACTGTTAGCAGGACCCAACCGGTGCTTGGCAGATACTCGCGGTGTAGATGAACTTACAACCATCGGCTATCCTTTGGGTGTAGGTGTTCTACTCTTCACCATGGATTCTGACGTAGAACAACTAAGGTTTGTGATTGAAAAATATCAAGGACACTAGAACTCAACCCTCCTTCTAGCGCCAATGTTAACGCCAAGATCTTTCCTCACGTCCCAATCACGTAAGACGCGTCCAAATCCTGCATAGTAAACACGACAATCACCAAAAGCTTGACGGCTGGACCGTCGGGGGGATAGCTCCGGTGTGAGAGTCTGTACAGGCGATCACAAGGTTAACAATGGAGGAAATAATATCTAGTGCTTAAGAGAGAGAATAATTCAGTTAAGTGTTACCTACCTTGATTGTGTGATGCCTTTGCTAACATATACCCCAAAGTCCGATTTCTCGTGCCACCCATTACTGTCTGACACAGTCCCCCACCCATGGTCATCTCAGCCGAATGCATGCAGCTCACCCACTACATCTTGTCACTGTTATCCACCGCCGGCCGACTATGAATCCCATCCACATTAATGTTTGGCAGAGATAACAGTCAGCTGTCATATTCTTTCATCATTACCGGTCAAAGATGTAGATATTTAAATATGTAATGGGTCGATCCAGCAATTCAGCCAAAGTCTTACAAGATCCAATCAAAGTAATCCACTGAGTTGGCCCAATACTTAAGATATCGTGATCCAAGGGAGGGGCCCATTCGGTCCGGCCCAATACCCAAAGTATTATGGCCCAACAATGGAGGAAATAATATCTAGTGCTTGAGAGAGAGAATAATTCAGTTAAGTGTTACCTACCTTGATTGTGTGATGCCTTTGCTAACATATACCCCAAAGTCCGGTTTCCCGTGCCACCCACTACTATATGACACAGTCCCCCACCCATGGTCATCTCAAATAGAATGCATGCAGCTCACCCACTACATCTTGTCACTGTTTGCCACCGTCGGCCGACTATGAATCCCATCCGCATTAATGTTTGGCAGAGATAACAGTTAACTATCATATTCTTTCTTCATTACTGGTCAAAGATGTAGATATTTAAATATGTAACGGGTCAATCCAGCAATTCAGCCCAAGTCTTACAAGATCCAATCAAAGTAATCCACTGAGTTGGCCCAATACTTAAGATATCGTGATCCAAAGGAGGGGCCCATTCGGTCCGGCCCAATACCCAAAGTATTATGGCCCAACAATGGAGGAAATAATATCTAGTGCTTGAGAGAGAGAATAATTCAGTTAAGTGTTACCTACCTTGATTGTGTGATGCCTTTGCTAACATATACCCCAAAGTCCGGTTTCCCGTGCCACCCACTACTATATGACACAGTCCCCCACCCATGGTCATCTTAGCCGAATGCATGCAGCTCACCCACTACATCTTGTCACTGTTTGCCACCGTCGGCCGACTATGAATCCCATCCGCATTAATGTTTGGCAGAGATAACAGTTAACTATCATATTCTTTCTTCATTACTGGTCAAAGATGTAGATATTTAAATATGTAACGGGTCAATCCAGCAATTCAGCCCAAATCTTACAAGATCCAATCAAAGTAATCCACTGAGTTGGCCCAATACTTAAGATAT